>MQRK01172848.1:0-12265 GCA_001938485.1 Girardia tigrina
ATATATATATATATATATATATATATATATATCTAAATATAATATATCTAAATCCAAGTTTTATGTAAAACCATATTCCATGTGGAGATAGATTTTTTAAAAATCTGTATTTTTCAGATTAGGACTCCGCATCCTTATACATTAACTACACAAAATTTCTGATATATTGCGACCAACAATCGACGAAAGAACACTGAGCTTTCCTTCAGGTTTCAACTAATTATAAATTATTCAGGAAATATTTTTTTTATTTTTATAAAAACAAAAGTTACAAAATGATTAAGAATCTTTAAAAAAATCATTAAAAAAGAAAAAAATATATATTAAAAATTAAAATAATTAATTAATTAAAGAGACAATAATCCGATGATGGTTAACAAAATAAATCTATTTTCTAGAGATTAGTCGAGTAAGTGATATATACACAAATGATTAATTCACAATTAACCACAGCGTAAATATATTTTAGAGATAAACATTTTACATTATTTCCATATAAGTATATATTATATTTCATTTTAAAATATAAACACAACGCGAAATATATATATGGATTTATGACAAAAGGTTTTCACCCTTCTTCGGATAAGCAATATAATCCTACCGGGTGTATAATTTATGTCTATTTACTTAGTCCAGTTTTGGATTTTGCAAAGGAGTCATTTTCTACATTTTCTTGTGTTTAACATATGATATCAATACATAAATATATATATTTTAAAACTTTGTTTTTGCTTTATGTTATTATTTCTATTTTTTGTGTAAAACATTGAAAATTCCTTTAAAGTCTTCCTTCAGAGGAAAAGAAGAAACAAAATCCATTGTCTATTTATCTGTAAATAATCCAAAAATTTTAACCGAATTTTATCTTAAAGGTAGCGCCACTTTAATATATAAAATATTATTGTTGTTCTTATTTGGAAAGATCGATTTATCAAACTTTAAATTAAATGTTAAAATTTTTTTGGATATTATTATATTTTAAAAAATCTTCTGAAATGATTAAAATTTTAAAAATTAATAAAATATGTATTAATATGTAATTAGAAAATTCTTTAAAAGTTTATAAATTTTAAAAGTAATTTCAAAGGGTCCCTTTTGAATGAATGTTTCGTAACCTGTAATTAAGAATTTTAATTAAGAAAATACCTAAAATTATTAAAAAAAATACATTTTCCTTTCACCAAAAACTTTTCTAATTTTAAACTAATATCATAATAAAACCAAAATCAAAAATTTTTATATTATATTAAAAAATATAAAATTATTTATGTTATATAACTCATTTAAAATATTTACTTTAAAACTGATTTTTCATTAACGAATTTTTCATTTCAGCAAAACAGAATGTCTGACAAATTATTCTTCTAAATATTTTATGAATAAAAAATAAAGCAGGATTTCAGTCTTCAGAAACTCGGTAATTTTAAAATAATAATTTTAACCTTTCAAATAATTATGATTCAAAATTTCTGATTTACATTGATCATGGTTTATGTGAGGATTTTCGGAAATTCGTATAGATTTTTGAATTTAAAATCTAACAAAGAAATTTTCAAAACATTTTAAAAAAATATTATAAATTAGAATGTAAGAATTTTACGATTAGAATAAAATAAGTTTAATATAAAACAATTTAAATTTAAGATGGTAATGAATTTTCATATAAAGGACACTATTATTGATTGGAAACTCTCCATCTCGTCAATTGTTTAATATTTTGCAAGAAAATTTTGCAACTTTAGCGTACACTTCCTTTTTCTAATATAATGTTTTTTTTAAAAATATAAATTTCAAAGATTATGTTTATTTATCATCTGAATCTTCGTCAAATGTTAACAAACTAATACCTCAGAATAACTAGAGAAAACAAATCAGTCAAATATAAGAGGAATGTTAAGAGCAGCGACATACATTTTTTACATTTAGAGTCATCACAAATTTTTGATAATGATTATTCAAACAAATTTCCAAACATTTATTTATTATTTAAACTTTAAAATATTTCATAAAATTATAAAAAAAATAACTAAACTATTTTTAAAATTATTCAAACCTCTAAAATGTCTTTAATTAAAAAATTACCATGTTTCTCTATATTTTTACTTTTTAAATTTAAATTTTATCAGATTATTAAATTTTCAATAATTTTAAAAATGTAAATTTTGTTCGAATGATCAGTTATCGCAACTACAATAAAGCACCAATCACAATTCGAATTTCAGCACACTCAAATACACACCATATCTATACACAATTTAAAATATTCTTCACACGGACAATGGCACAAATGATGATTATTGCAGTAATGAAAGGATAATAAAGAATATAATAAGTTAAAGTTATAGATTGGAATTATATGCAAATAATATGAGGTTAATGAAAAAAGCGAAAAATGTTAAGCCGAATAAAATGAAGTTATTTAAAAGGAAAAAAGATTATTTACATTAAATAAATTATCCTTTATTTTTTAAAATCTCTTAATAAAATATTCAATTTCTTTCTGAATCCCTTTTAGTCCCATTTGATTCCAATAATCGAGGCTCTACTTTATTAAGATAAATTATTTTTATTTATTATTTAAGTTTAAGGTTTAAAAAATGCACATTTTTCAAATATAAAAAAGCAAAAAAATAAATAAATTATCAATCCTTATTATTTTATTGGACAAAATAAATCATAATTTTATTAAAAAAAACATAAATTTTCTAAATTATTATCAATTGAATTTGAGTTTTTCATTTGCATATTCTTAATTGAAAAATGTCCCACAGCTGCTGGAAATATATAATTTCTCTCTTCTTCATTACGGTTTCGTGAATTAATATTTCCAGAAGATATTCGTGAAAAATAATTTTTGAATGAAAAATATAAGAGAGAGAGAGAGAGAATGTGAATAAATACGAAATTATTTACAATATCTCACGGAAAATATCAATTGTGTAAACCGAATTTAATATTCATTAACTGTAAATAAAGTTGCAGTGGCTGATGTATCTTTACAAGATTAAAGAGATCAATTTTAAACCGGTAAAAAGTGATTAGTTTATATCATCGAAAATAATATCAAAAAAGCCGATTAATTTCTTGTTAACCCAAAACTAATATTTACCTCTTTCAATGGTATTCGTAGTTTCTGGGTAGATAAAGTGCGTAACAGGACCACTTGTTTGAGATTTGGCATGTTTCATTGAAATTATCCCATAAACAATGCCTTTGTAAAGTATTATTCCCCTAAAAATATTTTAAAATAATAATTATTTTTCTTGAACAAATTCAACCTTAAACCATCACAAGTATCAACAGCAACATACGAATAAGAATCCACACTTTCAGATTGATCACGCATTACACTTCCCGTATAAAAGCACTTCTTGAATTTCTATTTAAAACAAAATATTATTTTTTTGTCAAAAATTAAAACAAAAACAAAGTACATCTGAAAGAATTTCACTAGATTCTTGATAATATTTCAAATAATGATTATTTGGTGTTTTAGATTCATCACCGAAAATCCTGAATTAAAGAATAAATAAAATTATATTAAATAAATAAATAAAATGTTTTTAGAACTTTTTTTCAAACGGATAAATTAAACGGTTTTTAATTGTTTTAATTATCCGATTGAAAATAAATTTTTATTTCAATAATTAATTCCATCTGATTTGCCAATTATCTGATAAAAATATGGCGCCAATGAAAATTATGGAAACCATTTTAATTTTTATATAAATATATATAATATATTTTTGACCTGAAGATATTTTTCGAAGAGAGATAATGAAAATGTTTATAAAAATGAGAGTTTTATGGCAATTATGACTGATTGATTGACCTTCTTAGAGGGAATAATAATTTAGTTTTCCTTAACCGCAAGTTTTAAAGTGAAAAATGTATTACGTTTTATTGAATGAATAAAGAAAATTAACAAATAATAATAATAATAATAATAATAATGTTTTCGTAATAAGAAATTCATTTCATTAATGTTTAAATATTACACAAAATGATTCATTAAATTCATAATTGTAATAAAAATTTTTTTTAATATAATCATATATTTAAGTAAAAATCCTCTTTTAATAATAAATAACCACAAAAAAGTAAAATATAATGTGGTTAATTATATAATAGATATATTATTTGTAACAACATATAACAAAAAGAATAAAAAGATGTAAGCAATATATCACAAAAAATGGCAAATAATGTTGTATGGAAGAGCAGTAACAAATAAGTTACTTTAATTATTTAAAGCTGCATCTTTCCCATGGTGTACTATGGTTCAGAAAACTGGCGGCCTAACGAAGCTCTGATAAAGAAATTAGAAGCAATACACAATATGAGCACGAGAACAGCACTAGACATTGACAAAATAGAGAAAGTCAGGATGGAGACAATTAGTGTTGGACTAAGTCATCCAATGAACATCGTTGCCAGAAGACGGCCCTTGTTCCACGTTCCTCTGGTAACCGGAGAAGGTCAAGAATGCGTACAAAGAATACTCTCAGGTACAAAAGAGAGCGACTCAAAGATCGGAGGACGGAAAAAGCAAAAACTATCGGAATGCCTGCGAATCGATGTGAAATGACTGTTCGGAGAAACCACCACTCTAGACAGTGTTATTACTCTGCTGCAGACTGGTGCTCAACTCCGAATGCGAGACAGGCTCGATTATCTAATTCACAATGCGAATATAACAGGAAAGAAGATCGCAGACTTGCCAAAGCTAATCAATCCAAGGATGAAAACAGTTCGTTGCCATCTCGAGAACTGTAACAAAGGATTTGCAGAGCAAAAAGGACTGAATCATCATATTCGTGAAGATCACCAGAAAATTATACCGGACGCAGAAAGGAAAGTATATCTGTGCCAATATTGCTCAAAAGGCTACTCCACTCAGGGGTGGTTAATAAGGCATTATCGGAATGATCATTCATCAGCAAACATTCCAGTAGAAACAGTTACCAAGACTCAACAGAAACGACGCAAACCACAGAAAGAAAGCAACACCAGAGAAAATGAAGACTTACCAAAAAGTGCCAGCACATTTCAGGTACCAACCGGTCGGTGAGAGCATATCAACTGTTCCCCAAGAAGCGATCTCCTCAGAAGTACTGAGTTTTCGTCTAACAGACCAAACAGCAAAAGGAAACTTCAGATGTCCCTTCGATGGCTGCTCCCAGTCCACAGGATCGGCAAAAGGAATATTAAACCATGGAACATCCGAACATGGTTGGTCGTTTCTCACTGGGGGACCGAAGAGAACTCGAAAGCGGAAGGCTGACAACCCCATAGGAGACATATTGGGGGCTACTAGATTTTTTAGTTGGATGGACCCTCTAAAGAGCCTACGACTCAATACCATTCAAAAGAGATGGGATGCCCACTTTAATTATAATATTGCATGAGTATACGGTTTCAATCAGATAATAGTTTGAGCTTAAAATAGATTCGTTCCAGGAAGGAAATTGATCAATAGTTGAATAATCTTGTGTAGGATAACATAAATTGTTCGAAAGTTAAATAGTTTCGTGTACAATAGAAAATCGTTTGATAGTTAAATAGTTTCATTTTTGAGCGTCAAATCCTGACTTGTTAAAAAGGTAATCAAGACCGATTTCAATATAACTATGCCACAAAAAATCTAATATCAATTTAATAATTCTTTTATAACGTACGAAATATCCTAATGGCAAATTTTGAATAAAAAATTACTGAGAAAAATGATAATATCGAGAAATAAATAAATAATAATAATATCATTAATTAATTTATGACTTTCGAATTATAATTCCATAGCAGGATCAATATTGCTATGAATTATCATACGAATTTGAATTTTGATTATTATAATAGTAATAATAATTTATGTTTTAAATAATATATATGTAGAAATAAATAATGTATATTAATATTGATATGCCTAATATTATCATTTATATATAGTATAACTATGTATTTCAAATATTCTTATAAAAATTCTCTTGAAAGCGGATTTGTTTAAATATTCGGAAGGCGCAAATGTTGAATTAGTAAATAAATCTTGTTGGAATTACTTCCTTCTTATTTATCATGGAAAATCCTTACAATATACATTTAAAATATATTTAATATTTATTTCTACGGAAGTCTCCGTCTGATTATACTCACATAGTAAGGCTCATCAGACGGGAGTGACCACAAAGCCAATAATAAATAATACTATAATAGAATTATGATTTCTGTCTAATAAAAGTAAAATTACTGCACCAAATAAAATTTATTGAACTCGAGGAAATTGTTGGGTGTATTTAAATTTTTAACAAAAAATTTAGTTAACAAAAAAATTCGCTACACCTGGCGAAACATGTTCATCCTAGTAAATATATAATAAATTAGGTATATGATTCTTTATTTTTGTGGGAAGCAAAAAATGGTACTACAATTAGGATTTATAATTATAAAACGTAAAGTATTATTTTGAAAAAAATGCTTAATCTGCATTAATTAATTAGATTTATTTAAAAATGTATTTCGACGTTTAATTACTGCAAAGATTTAACGTATAATTATATTAATAAATATAAATTAAAGTAAATATTTAGATTATTTAAAAAAAATAAAGGGGAGGGCAATTCCCAAATTGTAAATGCTAATTAAAATTTTATTATTATTTTTTTAAAAAATAAAAATTTATCTTTAAATTTTAAAAGCTTCTTTTTTATCAAAACAAACTTTTGTCCTGGTACGTTTTGGAAATCAAGTAAGAATTCGACTAAAAGTTAACTTCTGTAAAAGATGAACTGAAAGAAAAGGACCTAAGGACAACTTTTTATTTGTGGGGTTAAACAATAATTTGCTTAAAATAAAATGACAGAAGATGTATCAAAATTGAAGGTAAATGTTAAACAAATATTCGAGGTAAAATTTCGTTTCAACAGCTGACGTGAAGTTACAGTCTCTGAATAAATAATAATTTTTATCTTTACTCTCATTTTCTTCAATAATAATCAGCATTTATTACGTTAATAAAACCCTTATTAACACTTTGAATGGTAACCCTACTTCTGAAATATCCCCTTGTACAATTGACATTTTAAAAGTACAATTCGTTGAAAAAAATAATTAAATTTATATAGTATTGTTAAAATAAATTAATTTCAACAATTTCTAATTGTTTACAAAAAGAAAACAAAAGAAAAAATCGGAAATCATAAAATATAAAGCGAAATACTCAAACTCAAATCAATGAATTGTGAAACTGGCAATGAGCGATTGTCACGCTAGTTGGTCAGACAAATGTGCTGGTATCAAATATTTGAAGGAGTTAAGTAATTGTTACGACTCACGCATACCAAAACCGTTATCTCTCACCAAAATCGGCCGAATGGGATATAAATTTAGGTATTGAGGATCTATGATCAAAGCAAGGCACGAGCCGCAACAGCCGCAATTCCTCAGATATAATCGGCATTTCCAGCTGAGTTAAGAAAGGAAACTTGATAAGAAAAGCTGCTAGGATTAGTCATTAAGTAATTATATATCTTTCCAAATAGGATCGATGACACGATAAAAATGAGTAATTAAAACGAAAAACGAGACTCAACATCAGAAGAAACTGATTTCGACTTTCCCAGAAATTCCCAAATTCAATTAAAGACGACGATGTATCGGAAAGTTAAAGACAAACATTAATTGAAATAGAGTAGATCTATGGAAAAAAAACGTTCATTTGAATTAATCAAACAATAAATTTTAATTAATTTGAAGAAAAAAAAATTAATTTTTTTTAAAAAAAAAGAAAAAAACACATTTTTTAAAATAATAATTACATATAAATATTACAAAAAATTATTGTAAAATTAATAAAAAAATAATCATTAGTTTGTGATTATATAAAAATTTTTCTAAAAATTGTTTATGAATGTGTAATTTAAAAAAAAGAAAAAAAACACATTTTTTTTAAAAAAAATTATATATAAATAATACAAAAATTTTTTGTAAAATTAGTAAAAAAATAATCATTAGTTTGTGATTATATAAAAATATTTATAAAAATTGTTTATGAATGGGTAATTTAAAAAAAAAAGAAAAAATACATTTTTTTTAAAAAAAATTATATATAAATAATACAAAAATTTTTTGTAAAATTAATAAAAATTTAATCAATAGTTTTTGATTATATAAAAATTTTTATGAATGTGCGTACATAAATTCAAACTTTTAATTTATAGGTAATATGTTTACATAGTGTTAGACCGCTTTGACAAGTTTGGGAAAAATTTGTGCAAATCAGCACAATCATGATTATGATCGATACACCTGGAATATGGGGTCAGCGATGTGCATTCAGTATGCGTCATTCGTATGGCTCTGGTGGCCAGTAACTTGTATCAAATATTTTTACTGCTTTGCTGATCTTTACAGAATCATTCGCCTACTATTAGAACGTGGATCAGAACGAGTATTAGCAAGTGCCTTCCTCTTCAGGTTGTGGAAGCACACAATCCTCCCATCGCAACAGGTGCACATCAACATCCTCTGTGCTACAAAGTGGGCGACTATGTTTCAAGACTGCCTACAAGTCTATACAACAGTTCAACATGACTAGTCAATTTCTGAACCAGCAGCAGACATATATACAAAAACTTGATGTAAGAATTTCTCGATGAGTTTTTTATACAGCTGGAAAATTTTTTTAAATCAACTAAGATGATTTAAAATGCAGGAATAGTTTTTTTTTTCCAGTAAATGAATATAAAATATCGCATGTTAATTCTAAAAATTTTTTTTTCAAACTTTATTTATACAAAAAAATTTTATCGATTTTTAAATTGTGAAATATCAAAAAAAATCGATGAAAGAATTTTTTTTTCGTAGAAAAAATTAAATCAGTGAAATTGGCAGAAGAAAAAGAAATAAAAGATTTTTTTCAATGAAATTATAATTAATTAATTCAAAAAAAATTATAAATAAAAAAATATTTACAGAATTTCTAAATAATTATTTTTAACATTTTAAAATATAAAATTCATATATTTTACTGACACTTTTTAATTATATTATATATTATTATTTTTTTGATTACTGTACATTTTAATTTAAAAAATAAAAAAAATTAAGTCACATTTTGAAATTAAAACTCGCACAAAATTAGTAAAGTTAAATGTCAAAAATAATAAAATGACAGGTACAGAATGGTTACGAATTCTATTTTTTTAAGATTGAAAAAGATAAGTGACTATTGAAAATTAATTGATAAAAGATCGCCAAAGAAATAATTTCACAGACAAAAAAAACTCATTGAAATTGACAAAAAAAATAAATAAAAGAAAAATATTGACTGTGGAAAGAAAGAAAAAATAGTAATAATCATATTATTTTTTATTTATTTTTATTTTTTTATTAATGAATAAATTTGAAATTTTAATTAATAAACATCCTGATTTTAGTGGTTGAAACAAAAGAACATTTTTCATTATTCT
Source organism: Girardia tigrina (assembly GCA_001938485.1). NCBI lineage: Eukaryota > Metazoa > Platyhelminthes > Tricladida > Dugesiidae > Girardia > Girardia tigrina. The sequence continues at coordinate 9,468 of MQRK01172848.1, forward strand.
TTTTGGTTCATTGAATATTTTGTCGGTCGGTCTGGTGAAATTCGATCTCAATTTTAATAAATGAATTGATTTATAAAATAAAAGAAAAAAATAATTGTTCAGAAAAAAAGAAAAGATTACATTGAATAAAAATGTTTTAACTGTTACGGTTTCTTTACAGAAAAATATATAATTTAAAATCTTAAAAATCAAAATTTTTAACCAGAAAATAATATTTTTCGAATGACAATAAACATATAATATAAACATTCATAATTTCACAGGAAAATTTATTATTGAAAATAATACAGAAATTTAAACTAATTTCTTCTCGTTAATTTAATAATTTCGCCCAAATTCATTTATTAAATTCTCTTTAAAATCAAATTTTGAAATATAACATTTGTTATATTAAATTACTTTTTTTTAATTTTTACAATATATTTTCTTTTTAAAATCGATTTTAATTAATCGAAACTTTTTAACTTGCGATTTTTGTTATTTCAATTATTATACAATATTTTAGGTTTTTAAAACTCCTTTTTTGCTTTTTTGTTTTACATAATTATTTAATTTTTGTTAAAATTTTAAATTAAAAATTGTTATAAATTATTTCTCGAATTGAAATATTTCCTAATAAATAAGACCAGCAAAAATGTAAAGTCATTTTCTAAGTTTTCTATGCCCATAATAATTTCTACAGTCTTCCTCCTTATATCATTAAATGACATTGGGACCATTCAAAGAGTGGCAATCTGACCTTAGAGACAATACCAAATTGTTCTGTTTCATTTTAAAACCCATGATTCCGGACTATAATTGTCGAATAATTTTATTTTTTTTAGAGTAAAATGTGAAGAAATGTATCAGTTTTGGTGCGGCTTGAAATAATCATTTCAAATTTATACCTATTATATAAAGATTATCTAATAAAAGGAACAGAACCCCAAGAAATTTCACTAAGAATTGTTGATGCCACTGATTATAAGCATTTGAGCGAAAGATTATCAAAAATTCCTACTCAACTGTTTGTACATGGAATAACCCATTTTATATAAGGTTATTCAAAAAAAAACTAAAAACTACATGGTAGGCTAAGATTGGAAAACACGCAGATGAAGACGTATGGATTGCTTCAAAATTTTATGTATATTATAATGTATTTTATACTTTAAAATACATTCAAGTATAATTATTAATTAAGTCACTTAAAATAGCTTAGACATAATACAAGGGTCTTTAGTTAACAACTCTACTGACCACAAATATAAAAAATATAAATCACAGTTTGGTTTATTGATAAAATATATTATATATTCAATTTTTATTTATATATATATAAGAAATAAAAACATAATGGCTCTACAACAATAATACATATTGTTTATAGAAATTCCTGCATAATATATACTACAGCATAATACAAAACCGGATCAAAATTTTTATGTTAATCATAAAATAATCTAATTGATATTCTCGCAATTTTTGTTGCCGGGGGGCATAACAATAGCTCCACCCAACCGTGGCTTTGAGGCAACTGAACAATTTCTAATGCACATCTATCAAATGAGATTTTATTTCCATTTCAAGGAATTATTCATCATTTTTTGTTTTTATTCTCTGATTCAATGAAAACTTGTCTTGAATATTAACTAGTGTTCGGTGAAGCATAACTCTCTTTTGCAATTTTACTCAAATCTCTGACATTATTCGAAGTTCAATTTTTTTATTTAGTTCTTATTATTCTTATTTTTTATCTTTTAATATTGAATAAGTTATTATGTATACTTAATATATTTATTCTATATGGTATTGAGTTGATAATACAGATCATGCGTTTTTCGATTATTCTAAATACTTAATTTGAAATTATCATAATTAATCAAATTAAGCTCCATCGTTGTTAATCACCTTTTCCAATCTTTCAGGGAGAACATTTATGTCAGGTCTATAAACTTCAGCAGACTCTGCTTCAAAGGAAGATTTCAGCAAAATCTCAAACTTGGTATCGTTTCTGAACGATTGTGTGACCAGTGTATCGGAACAGATGAAACTCTTATCGTTATAAGTCCGAGCTATGTGGTGGACGGATAATCATCTACAAGCAAAGATCAACCAGTTTTTAGTAGAGGATTATCATGCAGTGATCTAATCGACCCATTGTAAAGCGTGTAATCTTGTCGTACTAACCCAACCACTCAACCGATGGAGGAAATCAAAGAAGAAATGTGGCAGCCATTATTCATGATCAAAATCACTAAGAATTTGAGGTACCAACTTGTCAAGATTGGATACCTTTCTAAAAGTATCTAAATAGGAGATGAACGTCGGTATCACGGTCACATCCATCATAGTGGCCTTTTCACGGGTTTTCAAGTGTGGGTCATCCGATGGTCGGCCGGATTGAGATCAGTTTTCAAGATAGTCGTCGTCGGAGCGATAGCGTTGCAATCAATGTTGGAAATCTCTTACGATATAGTTTCTTCTGCAAAGGTATCAGCTATGTGATGAATTGATTATGTGGCGTATTACCCTGACTTTAAATAGTAATGAATACGAGCGCAAATCATTGTTTTGATAAAGAAATTAATTTTTGTTCAGATATATTATTTGTTCGGATAAATTAGAAAATGGAAAACCTTCTTAAAGCACAAATATGAACAATTTAAATAATGGTATATTAAATGATTTTAGTCTCTTCTTTGTATTAAAATAGTCAAAGTATAATGATTATAATTAAATAATACTAAGAATAAGAATATTAAAAATTATATATATATATATATATATATATATATATATATATATATATATATATA
>MQRK01172848.1:12315-26642 GCA_001938485.1 Girardia tigrina
ATATATATATATATATATATATATATATATATATACAATCTTGTGGAAAGAGATGGATTTCCACAACTGAAAATATCCAAATCAAAAGAAAATAATTAATTAAAAAAATCGAATGTAAATAAAATTTCCTCAAAAAAGACATCGGATATATCCATTTTTGCAGCGAAAGATATTAAATACCGTTTTTAAAAACTTTTCCACTTCATACAACAACTGATTTAGGTAAAATAAAGATTAGAATTGAAGTAAAAAAAGAAAATATAAATAAAATGATAATTTTATTTTTCGTATTTTTATTTACCATCAAATTATGATACAGGATATTAAAAAAATGAAACAGAATTTAAACGACTTCTTAATTTAGAAAACCTGACGCCGACAATATATAAAATAAAAATTATTGAAAAACGTCTGAAAAAAACACGCATTTTTAAATTTACATTTTTATTTCGGCAAAACGTCTCCTAATAGCACTGAATGGAAACATTAATTTTATGTTCAATTAATACAATTGTATATTTAAATTTTGTATTCTCCTCATATATCAAATTGTCGGCTTATAACAAAGATTCCCGTCCAAAATTTCAAAGAAAAAGAATAAATTTTATTTTTTTCATAATATTTTCAAAAGTGTTTAACAAATATTTCATTAAAATTCAATACAGATAATTTACCAGACAGTTTATGTTAATATTTAATTTTTTTCAATTTAAAGTTTATTTAATTTATTTTCTATTTTTTTGAAGTTTATATTTTTTTATTTATATTTATTTAAATCGGTTCGGGTACTTGATTCAACCGTGGTGAAAAGTCATTCTTATACAAATATATTAAAAGAATGATTTTTTATTAAAATTTTATTCTTAATAATGAGATTCAGTCACAATTTATTTGGAAATTAAGAAGGAAATTGAGACCCGGAAGAGGAAGATTACAAACATAAAGATGTCTCATATTTGGCAAAGAACATCCTAAATCAAGACACCATACAGTGGATTTATATATTTTTCTAAATTTTGCCTTTTTTAATTTATTTCAAGCTATAATAACCTTAATAATTAAAACATTGATAATTAAGTTTTTAAGATTTGTTCCAGTCATTTAAAAGTGATGATTGTGACCGTGGACTAACTATTTTTTTGTTTTAATGTTATGATTTAAGGAACCCTTTCATCATCATTTTCTTTTTAATTTAATAAAAGTTTTAAATGTTTTTTTATCAATATTCATGTATATACTAAAATTTAAAAACTGAATCATTGTTAAAACACATAAAATATGATAAAATATAAAAGAAATATTTCATTAAAAAAATATGGATTTAGAAAAATACATTATTTTATAAAATATTCAACTTTTTTTTAAAAAAAATACCATTTTTTTTCAAACACATTTCACTCGGTCTCAATAAATTAAAGTTTTAATGACTTTTTCCCCGAAAATGTCAATTAGAAATAATCTTCAGAAATTCGTAACTCTTTATTTCAATAAAAATGATAATAATTTTATTGTTAATTTACAAAAAAAAGATAATTACAAATTTTTTATGAAAGAGAAAATGTAAAGAAAATTTATTTTCGATGAATAATCCTTTTCCTCTTACAACAATTAATAACACATAACTACTAATAAAATAAATAACATAAATTATAAATATCATAAATATAAATAAATAAAATCATAAAAAAACAGATAGTCTGTTTTTATTGCTTCGGAATCAAATAGACATCGTCAAAAAATATAAATCATAATTATTAAAATAATATTGGTGGAAAAAAAACTTGAAAGATTATTATTAAAATTGATTATCAAAGCGCGTTCGCTTCATTCTCTTTCCAAAATGATAATCAAAGCGCGCGAGTCATGAGGTCTATTTTTAAAGTGCAAATGATGAGTAAATTATACAGACTGACCACGGTTAATGAATCACGGTGTTTCTCGAAAAAGATTCTCAGAAACTTCAATTAAAATAAAAAAAAATAAGAAAATACAAAAAAAAATTTGCGTTTTATTTATTTCAACTGATGTTTTTAAAGAAAAATTTCTATTAATATTTTGCATTTTATTTTATATTTATGTCATACAATATATTTTATTATTTTCAATTAACTTTAAATTTTATAAATTGAATTTTATATTCCAAATAGAGTATATGATTATTGTACATTTTTCGGAACTTCATTTTTCATCATCAGTAATTATAATTTAAGGTGTGAGATAATAAAATGTTAATTAATGGGAGATTTTATCAGTAAATATTATTTTATAGAATTTTATCGGATATTAATTGCAAAAGAAACTGCTGAGAATCGATTATAATTTTTAAAAAATTATCTCTTTAATTAAGTTGTTTTAATTGATTAATTAAAGGAGAATTAAGATAATTTGAAAATTATTAGTTGAAAATGGAAAATAATTTACATTTTTTTAGTTTAATGTGTAAATATTTCAAGATTGTTTTACAAAAATTAATTTTAATGAAATAGGTTGATATATATTCAATTATTGAGTTAATTAAAATTAATTATTTAATTTATTTATTAATTAAAATTAATAGACATAGTAAAAAAATATAAATCATAATTATTAAAACAATATTGGTGGAAAATGATAAAATGATATTTACTTTAATTAAAGAATTGGGATGACCTTACTTTGCCAATTTTGAATGTTAATTAATGGGTTGTAGTGTCTTATTAGTAGAGATTCACAGAACTGTGAGTCAAAACCTTTCTGTAACAGAGAAAAAATTAGGAGACGATTCATTGTACATGCACAGTTTTTTATTTCGTATTTTGTACAATTTTTAGTTATTTAAAACAATTTTTTTTCATTTGTTTTATTCTTAATAACTATTGTTGATTCTATCAATAATTATTGCTGATTACTTAAATTGCAGATAAAAATGCAAAAGTACAAAGTCAATTTTTCTCTCAAAATTGAAGAATGGACTGTTGTTGCATTTCGGTTATTTCGATTGTTTGAGAAACATTGAATATAAAAATTGTCAAAACCCGGTTATTCGAAACGATAAGTCGATGAGCAAAAATATGTTTAATAAATTATGATAAAGTGCGAGCTAGCACTACACCAACGAACAAAAAACTCACTCGATCGACTTGATTGTGAATGCTGAATAATCCGGGTTTTGAGATGAAGATTTGTCCCTCCAACGTACGAGTTGTTATACCCATGACAATTAAATTTATAAACCAGATTAGCTTGAAATTTACAAATCATTTTCGGTTTATTTGAGAGGAAGCGTGGAACTTTGGATGTCATGAAACCACTTTGACACTACTTATATTCTTGTTAATACTTTTCAAAAATGTTTTAAATCCTTCAGAATATGGAATTTTAATTAATTGTTTGTGCTCTTCAATGTTATCTTCATTTCGTCCTTTCTTAAACCGTGTTTGTGTACAAAATTTGTCAATCTATCTATCTATCTGTTTGTTTTTGTACATGTTGTGCCTGAAGCATCCTTTAAGAATATTTGAACAATAATCTGCAATTTAAAAATTAGAAGACAATTTTTATCTCTTTATTTTTACTAAGAAAATCTCAGTGGATTTGTGTTGAGACATGTATCTGTTGTCTTTCTATATTATTAAGTTCGATATTTCCCATTCATCCTAGTGATAAGAAAATCAAGTAAAGGAAGTTCGTTATTTACTTGCAATTCTGTAATAAATTTAATATTAGGATAAAAATAATTCAAAAATGTTAAGAATTGTTCTATCATGGATTGGTTTTTGAAAACAAGAAATATGTCATCTACATACCGTATATATTCTAATAGAGCGACATGTCGGTCTATTGTTTTGAATGGTGGTCATCATGTCGGTCTAATGGAACATGTCGCTCTAATTTTTCAAATAGTCTTTCACATGTCGGTGTTCGGAATTTAAATTCTAGTTATTATATTAAAAATCTTCTCCATTTCATAGTTTTCTTTCTGAAGCTTCTGGGAAATAAAGAGAATAAAAGACACAAACTTTTAAATATAGTCCTGGGGTGGCTTTTGGCAAATAGTTGTGGTACGATGCTGTACAATGTTGTGTCACACTAGGAATTTTTTCAACCAACCTTTTGAAAACTTTATTTTCAGCTTCTCATTAATCGCTGTTTTACGGTTATAGATTACCCTAGCTTTATCCACCAAACTTCTGCGAGAAACCAAGACTTTCTACTTAATATATTCTTCCTCATATCACGCAAATAATTCCTCCTCAAATTCTGTCGAAGTCAGTTTCCTTCCTCCACCACACAGGTACGCTCTCTTGCTTGTCTGAGGAAGTATTTGAGTCTCATCTTGTAATTGTTTCTCTTGTGTCCTCCAGTCGATTATTACAGTTCGACTAATTTCAAAATGCTGGGGTGCAGAGCTGTTGGAAATCTTATTGGCATTCTCTATTACACTTAACTTGAATCCAAGTGTGTATGAAGTCCTTTAACAACGATTATTCGAAGTGAGAGTTGTCTCAGATTTATTCCATTCATCTTTATCTACAATGTTGATGATGACCATTAGTAAAACAACAACGATTAATCAATACCAATCTGTCATATCAGAAAGCAAATGTTAGGTTACTTTTACCTCAGAAGCACCAATCAGTTGAGGCATAAAGCGAGATTATGGTAGGTGTCAGGCGATTTGTTACGCATATACAAACTTTATTACTTACGAATGACAGCCTATCTACTGCACAATCTCACCTCATGGTAAATAGAAGGTACAGTACAGTACTTGTAAGTTAGATAACTCGCCCGCCATCCACTGTGTGTGTGGCTGGTGATAGAGCCAAATATTGATTTGGATGATTATTTATTTTTTAAATGGTTGTTACCAGGCTTGTCTAAAAGAGCGATATGTCATCCTAATTAGGCACTGTTGAAAGCACTATTAGAAGAAATACGGAATCTCTAGTTAAGTACAGGTTTTTCCCATTCTATTTACCGATTTTATCCCCATGAAACTTCATAAAATTGATGATAGCGTTGGTGCTAATAGGAAATCCATATATATCTATTTTTAATAATATATTAAAAATAAAATATTAATATCACAAATTACTTTTTTTAATTAAAAATAATCTGAAAAATGTTTTAATAAATAAAAAAACAAATATAAACAAATAAAATGACGTCTTTTTTATTAATATCATTTTATTGTTTGTTTATATTAGCAATATGGTGAAAATAATTAAGAAAAAAATGTGTCGAGTTTTTTTTATTAAAACTAAATGTCTTACTTGGATTTTTGAAGACTTAATTGTAAATCTTCTCCATTTACTAAATTCACCCAAAAATTTGCTTCCATTCGATAATTTCCCTAAAAATAATTAATGAAATCATAATTATGCTAGAAAATTAATGATTATTATTATAAGCACAGTACAAAAATAACATTATGTTGAAATAGGTATACTAATTTTTTTAAATATGTATGTAAATATATAAATGTTATAATTATAATAACTGAATACATAAGTTCTATTATAATAAATTAAAAAAACTGTATGACTAATTAATAATTAAATTAAATACCATAAATATACTTTAACATTATTTATTATTATTATATTAATAATACAATTACTATTATTATGTTTTAAAAAAATTTATTAAATTTGGAAATTGTTTTAAAATTATTTTTAATGTTTTTATTCTTGTCTTTATTTCAAATTATATACATCAAATTGATTTTAAATAATTTATTCTTTTAAATAATTTAAATTAAAAATATTTTTTCAAAAATTATATATTTTATTTTATTTGAGATTTTTTAGTAAGACCTGCTTAAAACAGAGAAAAATTTATAAACAATTAAATGAAAATTATTTGAAAATAAAAATAAATAATTTAAACGTTAATAGATTTAACTAAATAAAAAATGAAAATAACTTTATGATCTTCATAATGTATTTATATAAAATATAAAACAAGTAAATCATTAACAGATTTGGATTATTAATATTAAAACTTCTTCCAATATTCAATAGAAGCGAATATCTTTTTGTTTTAATGAAAAGAAAAAAACAATTATTACTATTGTTTAAATGAACTGTTAATTTAATGTTGGAAAAATAGACATCGTGTTTTACGTTATATTTTCAGGCCATTAAATTTACACAATATTATTAAATATTAAATGAGTTTATTTATATTCAGGATTCAATGGTCATGGTATCGCTGATCTATCCTCATACGACGCGAGACTATTGAAAATATAATTAAAACTTATCTTCATTTCTTTCAAAATAATAATTTCGTTATTCCGGTATGAAAAAACTTAAATTTGTATTAAAAATTATCATGATTGAACAACTTCGAATTTCCGCCTGTGTGAATTGACACGATTTAGAATTTTTGTCATTTTTTAAAAGGAATGGTATAATTTGTCTATTTAATTTGATTTAAAGTTACATATACAATATTTGAATTAGAAAATAAAGATTTTGATTTGTAGATTTTTGTTAAACCTGATTTTGGTAAGTTACTTACATTAATATTTTATACTATTATAATCATCATCTTCAACTGTAGCTTTTTCAACTTTTTACCAAAGTAGCGGTCTTGGAAATATTTTGCTGTACAAATGGAAACGGCCCTGAGATGCTAAAGTAGGTTTTTTGTATCTGTAAGAGAAATATGTCAAAATTTTCTTGTAATGTTTAATGTAATTATTGGGAGTAGAAAAGTCTCTATTGAAAATCGAGATAGATAGAAATTATGGATGGACAACAAGTAAGAAAAACATCTATCTTCAAACACCGTCACAAAACTCTACATAACTAATGTTAAAACTTCATACGCAACGATATCACCAAAAAAAAGAGTACATTGAAGGCTGAGTTATTATATATTGAGGCTAGTAATAAGATTTCAATATTAATTGTTATAAGTCTATCTGTTCAGAAATAGAGTCAGTTCAGACTGAATATTGACGAATTTAGTATATTTGTATATATAATATATATAGGGTTGCCTCATAAATTTTTTCGCAAAAAAAACAACAAAATATAAAATATTTTATCAATCGTCCAGGTCATGCAAATGCGAAAAGTAGTCGCCATGGTGCTCAATACATCTCAGCCAACGTCCACGGAGGCTGTGTATCCTATATTGGAAAAAAATGACGAGGTTTCTTGTCAAACCAATGTAGTAGATCTTCGTTTATATCGTTGACAACGGCATTATTCTTTCCTCTTAGTATAAATTTCATTGGAGAGAATAGATAGTAGTCAGATGGTGAGAGATAGGGGAGTATGGTGGATGTGGTAGTACGGTGAATTCAAGCGCATTCAGCTTGTCCTTGGTCTTAGCAGCGTATGCGAACAAGCATTATCGTGGAGATAATGAACATTGTGGTTTCCTCCATGGAGCAACCGTCTGCGCCTCTGCTGAACGGCGATAATGAGACGATCCAGCTGGGTACAGTAAAAATCCACATAGATTGTAGCATTTGGAGGTAAGACATCTAACAAGAGCAGTCCTTTACTGTTCCAAAAGACGGAGGCGAGATGCTTTCGGTTTGTCAGTCTTCGTGCCGGTGTTGCAAGTGGGTTTTCATCCGATTTTCTCCATGATCTACTATTGAAAGCGCCTTCGTTGTCCCAGTATACCAATATATCATCGCAGGTGATGATTTGGGACAGGGAATCATGCTGGTGATAACTATCCAATATCTGTTGACATATTGCGATTATCCTTGTTCTGTTGCGTCAGAGCGCGTGGCACCCAGCCATTTTCCAGGTTTAATCCTGATCGATTCTCTCTGCAATGTTCCTCGTTGTTGTACGCTTGTCTTCAGTCAGAAACGCAATTATCTTCTCGTCTATGTCAAGATAAGGCCGCCCTTCGCGGACTTAATCGTCTGTGTTAAAGTTGTTTTCACGAAATTTGGAAATCCGCCTTTCACATGTTCTCTTTGAGACTGTTCTGTTTGAGTTAGAACAAAAAAGCGTTGGCAACATTTATTTGGTTCCATTGTTAAAAACCGCTTGATTTGAATTCGCTGCACTTTTAAAATTTCATCTTTCATACGTTTGATTATATCTGTTTTAATAATATTTACTTTGGTTCCGATGTTTGAAAGGTTCTGAATAATTTTTATTTTATTAAAAAACAATCTGAAACATAAAACCAAAAATGTTGATATGTTATTTTTTTGTAATTTTAAATTATATTATTACAAAGATGGGATAAATTCATAGTTAATTATAAATTCCTATACCCTGAAATATTATTAAAAATATCTGAAATTGTGTTTATATATTTAATTCGATGGAATAAACTAAATAAATATAGTAATAGATGTAAAGCCAGCATATTCTAAACAAACCAGTACCGACAGACGGCAGAATAATTGCTACAAGTCTTCCTTCAATAACATTTTCAAGTAATTTATTTTAATTAAAATCTCAGATTTTTTTATTGCAGATTTATTTATGAGTGATGTAAAAAAATCAATTTCTTTCCGAACAAATATACAAGATCAGGAAATATTTGCATAATATCACGGGCTTATTGATTTTATTTTAAGAATTAAAAGAGAGAAAAAAAATCGTAATGTAAATATTTTATTGATTTAATAGTAAAATTTATTATTAAAAAAAATAAAAACATCAAAATTAAAAAAAAAACTAAAATTATTTATACAATTTAAACGTTTATAAACATTTAAATTATTGATAGATATTTTATCAAATATCGAAAATTTCTGGCTAAAATTCGTTTTAGTTTTGCAATTATATTCATTTGTGTAATGGTAAAATAAAAATTGTTGACATTTACCAATCTCCCAATTGTTTGTTTCATAGCAAGTTCATTAAAACGCAATTTGACATCTAATCAATATAAACAAAAAAAATAAAATATAAAATTAAAAAATAATAGCACTAAATTAGTGAAGATATATATATATATATATATATATATATATAAATTATTTATTTTGCTTGAATATTTTCTATGATATAATTATAAACAATCTTCTCATAAAACTCGTTCATGGTTTCCACTCAAGTAAAAAGTAATTATAAATTTATTTTAAATAAAAGTAAATAATTAATTTAGGATTTAGAAATATTTGCTTGTTTTTAAGGAATTAAAAAAAGTATATAAACGTTAAATAAATAATATCCATATTTATTTTTATATTATTAATTTTAGTTCAATTGAAACAAAATTCCGTTCTCTTTTATTCAATTTCTCCACAAAATTATGTCATATAAATATTTGAAAAATGATGATAAATTAACATTAAAAGATAATAAACAATCATAAAATTTTATTGTAATTAATTACGACGGAGCAATCGTCTTCATAATACGAAACTAGATCAATACTTATAATATGATGTTAATATATCGAAGGATTATTTATGTAATCATTTCGTAATCACTGAAACCTCTGGTGTTTACTCGTTGATTTTGGATCAAGTCTTAATCATGAGTGCTTCACACATCATCTTCTCCCAGTAATTGTTAAATCGTGAACACAAAATTTTAAAATTATTTAAATCTACTACACTATCTAAACATTTCTTTCTACATTGAAGAATGTAATTCTCACCCTTTTTTCGATTATGCTCCTTGATTCGTTTACAGAGATGTCGACAACTCTCTCCAAAGCATATGGCGTTACACACCTTATATTTAAATTGGTAAACTAAATTGGAACGTAAATCAATATGAGAGGTGGATTTACTGCTAAACTTTGAAAACAAACATTCATGTTCTACTTTATTCAAAATATTGAGGTTTTAGTTGTTACGAAATGATTACGTAAATAATCATTCGATATATAAAGGTTAGTTTATCAGTATTGTGAACTTGACGGAACTGCAATGTCCAATACTTGTCCACGATTCCACTGACTTTGGAGAGGAGAAACTGGAAACCGAAGGAGACATATTTGAATGTGAAATGCCCTTGGTCGATCCTCTGTAAGATAACTTGTCAAGTAGAATTTTTTGGGCATATATGACTGAGGGTTCAACCATAGTGATGAGATCGATGTTTGCCTGATTAGACTTTTTGACCCCATATAAAGGCCGATATATCATTGTGTTAGCAGTTTTTCATTTTTTTCTACCGATGGTATATTGTGTCAGCTGATATAGGGCTACAAGGCTAGGTGTTTGACTGTTGGCTCTCTGAGACTATAACCTCACTCATATTTGCACCAGGCATAAACACAAGAACATATGTCCAATGGACGGGAAACCATCTGCTATTTGCATTCAAATCTCTTCCTCTGCGTCAAAGAATCAGAACCACATCATTTCAAAAAGAAAACATTGTTATATAAATGTAATTTTGAACATCTAGTTTCGTCTGATTATTACGGTTGATTCTTTGAAATTAATAGCCATAAAATTTATGATTTTTTAAAAAAATATGTTAATTTTTTTTAATAGTAATAATACCATAATTAATATTTTACTAAAAAAATAATTACTTATTAAATTTACAAATAAAATCTTATTATCTTTTTTCGTCCATTAAATATGTAAAATTTATTAATTACGAAAATAAATTTTTTATTGAAATGTATAAAATTTAATAAAAAAAAGTATACAAAAATAAAAGAGGAAAAAGAATGGAAAATTAATTAAACAATTCCAGAACGATTTACAAATATTTATATCAAATACGGGAATTTTTTTATGATTTATTAGATTTTTATGATTGACAATAGCGAGCTGAGAGATTTCAAATTGGATTATTTTTTTTGAAAAAAAATTTTGATGATATTTTTATTTTAATTTAATCATTCATATTTATTATTTATTTATAAGTTTTTTTCGTCTTTTTTTGTGAATATTTTGGATTATTTTGAAAATTATTGGAAGTATATTTAATATTTCTATAAAAAAATAGATAAATGACAATTTAATAATAATATTGTAGAGAGAACATACTAGACAGAATATTATCTGTCTGGAAAATTCATTGAAAGAATTTTCATTTTTTAATTTTTTTAGAAAAATAAATTACATTATTTTAAGTAATTGATGTGATTTTTACAGACATTTCCTAGAGAAACTATGTAAAAAGTATAACGGATTTAGTATAAATTATAGAAATATTATTACTGCATCAAATATTATTATTTATTAAAAATTTGATTTTTCACTTTTCTTTAACTATCTTTAAAATAGTTTTAATTTGAATAAAATGATTTATTTTCACAAGTTTTTTTTCTAATGATTTTATTAGTATAACTAATGAAAATATCTTTTTTCTTTCTAATGTCGTGCTGGATTCGTTTTCCTGAGATGACGACAAGTCTCTTTAACGTATTCCAATGCATTAAACCAACATAAATCGGGTTTAAGACTAAACAATGTTCCTACGTTACTTGACCTAAACACGATTTATTATTTTATCAATTTCTTTCATAAGGATTTTAAATTTTAAATAAAATATAATTTTTATTTTTAAAATTATTAATAGATTATTTTTTCCTCATAGGAAGCTTTTGTAAAAACTCGATGGTCTTACCTTCTTTTGGATAGTGTAAGTAATAGCTCAATTAGTTTAATATTTGTACATAAAAGTGACCCGGATCTTAAATGATAAATTTTTAGCATACTCTTTTTTATTCTTGATCGCAAAAAGATGTATATATATTTTTGTATATGATTACACAAAATTTATCTTTCTATAGATCCCAGTAACAAAAGGATTATTTTTATTTATTACTATTAGACGATTTAAAAAGGATATAACATTGTCTCTTTCCAATTCTCTTGTGAATTTAAAGGTAAGGAAATCATATAATTTAAGAAAGATTCAAACTGTTTACTTCAACACAATACTCATATAAATTGGATCATAATCCAGTTGTAGCGATAAATTTACTTTTAAATAAACTTACGATTTCTATAAACTGAACACAATTTTTAAATTTAATTATTTATTCTCATTGAATTTAACACTGAGCTGGAGACAGTAAAAACAAAATTAATATGGCCATAATTATTATAACCTAATTTTTATTTTGAATATTTTTTAAAATTTATTAAAAGTTTAAAGGTTAACTTCTCGATTATTGATTTTTAATACCCCTTGTATTTTCTTCTTAAACTTTATTCAAAGTATTTTTATTATTTAGTAGTTACACTAACACTTAATTATTGTGTCTTTCGTATATAAATTGTTGATTGTTTATTTGGCCGCAAGAAAAATGGTAAATCCGTAAAAATTAATGACAAAATATTTTCATTATATTTTATCTTAAACGTATTTTAAACCATATACAGGGTGAACCAAAAGTTCTTTAAACATTTTAAACTTGTCTAAATAGTAAAAAATAACAATATCAAAAATATTTTATTAAAATTAACATTTTGCTACAGAGAAGCATCTAAATAAATACATTTTTGTAAACGAGCATTAAACTAATTAATTGCATTTTTTAACATTTTAGAATCAATTAACGAGCATTCTTCTTTAGTGGCCTCTTTGAGCTACTGCACATACTAGACCCCTCAAATGGTTCAAAAGAAAGAAATCTATAGAGCTAAGATCTGGAGACCGTACAGACCAAGTCATTGGACCGCATCTTCTTATCCAACGCTGTGAAAAATTGCGATCCAAAAATTGTTATGGAAAAATAAAAATATTTTGTTGATATTGTTCTGTTATTTATGGAAGTTCAAAATGTTTAAAGGACTTTTGACTAACATTGTATGTAGATTCTATGAACTATAAAATATCATTTGTACGACTTCTGGTATTGTTATGTTATTTCTATCCATCACAATGCTTCAAACATTAATTTATTCCTAATTTGAATTTTAGTCTGACGAAAAATAATATAAAATATAAAAGTCTAAATAATACTATTTGATTTAATATAAATTCTTAAAAAAAGTAGCATCTTTTATTAAAAAATCATCAAAGGAAATTTAATTTTACGAGAATCATAAAATGATATTTTGTTTATATTGATTTCATGTCAGATTTTGTTTTACCAAACTTACAATCATTCAAACAATTAGGAAATACGAAAAATGTCAATTATTTTTTTTTATTTTATGATATTAATAACACAAATGTAGGTAATCATTTCGAAAGATATGAAAAAAAGCAAATAATAATAATTATTATTTAAAAAAATTATAAATCATAAAAACAAAAAATATTAGTATTATAAATAAATTTATTAGATCTTTTTGTAAATACCAACTGAAATTAATTTAATCAATTTAATCTGATTATTTATTTTAAATAAAAATTGAAAAAAATATCTTTTTCGTTTTTTTATCAACAAGGAATTATTATTTTTCATATGTTTTGAGAAAGAAAGAAAACAAAAAGATTATTTTTTAAAATAATTTTCTTATATTAAATTTTTTAATAATATTTAAAAAAATTATAAATAACAATTTGTAATTGTAAATAATTTGGAAATATTTCTAAAACGTTTTTTGCATATTTTAATTGGAAATAAATTTCTTTTTGCAAATAATTTTCAAAAGTTTAATCAATTAAAATATCTACTTTAAATGTTTAATTTGCAAATTATTTTGATATAAAAATAAAATATAATATTTAAGTAATTAAAGCACGATTTATAGTTATAAATTAAAATTTTCCTTTTAATTATACATAGGTGGTCTTAAAAATTATATTTTTATTAAATATTTTAATGAAATTAAATTTTCGATTTTAAGAATTTTAATGCTTTTTATTATAAAATACACTCAAGAATTATAATGCTCTGAACTGACTATATGAAATGATATTAATAATTTATTATATTTTTTCAATATCGTTTAGATTTATTCTATTTTAAAGAGAATTGGTAAATAGTTTATTAATGGTCTGAAAAAAATAAAAGAATTAAATTTGTCAAAATCTCGACTTCTGAAAAATAAAGTACAGAATAATATTTTCAACCGGAGAGATTTGGAGATTGTTTACTTAAAAATTAAATAATATATAATCTGATGGGATTAAAAGATTAAGATCCTTGTCAAGGTCTTCTTTAATTGTATTTATTTAATATAATGCTTCTTAGCTATTTATCTTTAATGTCAGTCTAATTAAAATTATGAAGAATAAAAACTTGTAACTTGATAATTTTCGAAGATGTTTCAGTAAAAAATATTGACATTTATCATTAATTATTTTAATATTCATTGAGGTACGGAATTTAATGACCTTAAAAATCAAAAAATGTCTCTATTTTATTTCCTCTCTTTCCGGGTGAGATATTATTTTGTTCTTCCCCTCTACCATTAGAGTCGCCACCGCCACCAATACGCCGTAGTCACACCACTGTGCCACCCACCATGTTATCAATGATTA
>MQRK01172887.1:3373-15004 GCA_001938485.1 Girardia tigrina
GAACCAACATATGTGAAATCGAAGCTAAATTTGGAAAAGAAATCACCAACGAGAATCGCGTTCAAAAGGCATTAAAAGTGATAGATACAAAGAACGATAAAACTCTAGAGAAAATAATTCACGAATACGGAGGAGTATTTATGGCAAACGATTGGGATATAGGTCATACACACTTGCTACAACATCGAATAGAGACAATAGTGGGACCCATAAACATAAAACCGACAAGACAGCCGGTACATCTGGAAGACAAACTATAAGAAGCTATAAAAAATTTGGAGAAAAACGGAATAATAAAACCATGTAATTCTGAATGGAACACACCAATAGTATTCGTGTGGAAAAAGGACAGGGACGAAATCAGATTGTGTCTGGATTTTAGACAGTTAAATCGAATCACTAAGCGCCAAGCTTTTCCCATGCCGAATATAGCTGAAATGATGGATAGATTACATGGTACCAAATATTTTAGTACAATAGACTTAGGAAATGCATATTATCAAATAGAATTTGATAAAGAATCACAGGAAAAAACGGCGTTCTCCACCAAGACAGGACATTTTTGTTTTAAACGGATGCCTTTTGGCATAGCCGCAGCCCCAGGAACATTCCAAGAACTAATGACAAAGGTGTTATAACCAATAAAGAAAGTGGCATCAGTTTATTTGGATGACATACTAATAGCGACAAGTACAAAGGAAGAACATTACAAGGTGATAAGAGAAGTATTTGAGGGAATCCAACAAACAGGACTAAGAATAAAACCAGCGAAATGTAAGATGTTACGACCGGACGTAAAATTTTTGGGACACATAATAAATGACCAAGGGATACAGACAGATCCAGAAAAGATTGCAGCAATAGAGAATTTCCAAAGACCGAAATGTATTAAGAATTTGAGAATTTTTTTTTAGAATTTGCAACTATTATAGAAGGTTTATTAAAGGATATGCAAAGAAAACCAAAGTATTAGAAGGAATGTGTGGTTTAAATAAAGAAAAGTTAATATGGACGGATGCATGCGAAATGGCGTTTAAGGACATGAATGAAGCACTGATAACGGCACCAATACTGAGCTTCCCAGATTTCGAAAAACAATTTATTCTAGATACAGATGCCAGTTTTGATAGCATAGGGCCGGTACTGTCACAGATAAGTTATTCTGGGAAAGGGTAAGAAATAGCATATGGATCACATTCAATGTCAGCACATGAAAAAGGTTATTGCATAACAAGGAAAGAACTTTTGGCAATTTTTATTTTTGCCAGCATTTCAACCATTATCTGTACGGGAAGAGATTTAAATTGAGAACGGATCATAAAGTTATAACGTTCATGTTTCATACAAAGAAACCCTTAACGGCTCAATTCCAAACGTGGATGAATTACTTAAGTAGTTTGGATATCGAAATAGAATATAGAAAGGGAGTGCTGCACGGCAACGCTGATATGTTATCAAGACAGAATTGCGACACATGTAAACAATGCCAAATGGAACACGAAGAAGCGAAAAAAGGAAAAAACAAGGCGAGATTATTGGCAGTGTCTACGAGGAGTC
This sequence comes from Girardia tigrina, assembly GCA_001938485.1. NCBI lineage: Eukaryota > Metazoa > Platyhelminthes > Tricladida > Dugesiidae > Girardia > Girardia tigrina. The sequence goes on from MQRK01172887.1 coordinate 4,931, forward strand.
AAGTTCGAGCGGGTATGAAAGAATGGATACCGAAAGAAAAAAGAAGAGATCTTATAATACAAACACATAGATTATTGTGTGGTACAAATTGGTGATTATAATTTTAAAATTAATTTTATTATTTGTCACATTCTTCTGTTACATTTTATTTCTACTTTTAACATTAAATTTCATTTTGTTTTAGTAACATAAAATTTATTTTAATTATATTTTTGATTAAACATTATATTTTATTTTGGTAATCGGACAATTCGTCAAAGACAATTCGTCACAAGACACTTCGTCACAAGACACTTCGTCACAAGAAATTTCGACACGTGTACTTTTCGACAAATGACAAATTTTTAATTTTAAATTGAGAATTTTATCAAATCTATTACTATTAATTAAAATTTCAATACATAAGACATTAACAAAACTTTAATTTTTTTGTTTTAAATATTACGTTTTTAAAATTCAAAACTCGTCAAGTTCCTAACAAGTACATTTGTGATATTTTAAAAAATAACAATAAAATATTAACTTAAATATATAGAAAAAGTCAACTTACATACATATTTTTATTCAATCCATCAAAAAATTATGACACAAGTATTCTAGGATTGACTGATCAATTCTCAAAATTATTTCGTCGTTCATTTAATATTTTGTTCTTTTTTGAGATGAAGAATCTTTTCTTATAAATTCATCATATAATTGATCTGAATTCTGAACCCATCAATAAACTTCCAAATCAATTGATGTGTACAAGCAAATTGATTTTTGAGGGCCAATGAGCGGCTCCAGCGTAATTATAAGTTTTATCTGTTCCTAACAAGATAGGATTATATACAAATTATATGTCTGCTGGTAATAATGGTGTTCTTCGCGTTCCACTTACGATTAGTCTATCAAGATAGTTATCTTCAAACCAGTCAACTGGTCGCAACTTTTCTGGTGTGTTGCTTTTGATGATATCAAACGATAAGTTAAGATCGTCAATTGGTATAAAAGCAACGGAAACAATCATCCTTACAGAAAGTGCGAACTCAGGATAGTTATTACACCTTGTCAACAAATAATGTGTTGGAAGAAGTATGCATTTATTATAGCTGTTAGGGATGGTTATTGATTCGAGGAAAATTTGTGAGTTAGAATAATTAAGTATAAAAGAGATTAAGCTAAATTAAATTTTAATAAAAGTTAATAATTATATAGAGAATAAATTAAAATGAGAACTTCCGGTTTAACATTAGGAAAACTTAAAAAAAACATAGTTCCTCAACTAAAAAATTTTAATGATAAAATTTTTAAATAAAAAAATTAATTAGATGAGAAATTTTATTTTGTTTGAATATTCACAAATTCACGGGATGTGTGAAAATAATCAACCAGCAATTATTAAAAAATTCCAAATTCTTATCCTGGGAAACACAATCCAATTCGGAAACGATCGAGTCAATCCAGTTGCGAATTCCAATAATAATACAATTCCAAAAACCGATCGAATCAATTCGCCTTGTAGATTCCTTCAACAATTAAATTCGAATAATCCAAAAACAACGTCGTTTGCGGTTACAGAGACTCTGTAATTTTAAATAATTGTTATAAATATTGTTTTGTATTTAATGGATCCCGGTGTTTTTGCTGATGGAGTTCCCATCGATTCTAACAATAGTTTTAAAGAAACTTGCTATAATTACATTTATTGCAGCCAACTTAAAACCACAACTAAAATTCTAAGGCCTGAATGAAGGGAAATTGATAAAATGGTCGAAAACATTCGATTATACGTGCCTTATAATTTATTTAACAATAAACAATACATCAAAGGAATGACATAATTAAATCTCTTTTATTAGACGAACAAAGAGCTGATGGAATAGAGGATGGGATAGACTAAATTTTCCATCAACAAATATGGAATCAACAAAATATATTGTGTTCTGAATCGATGATCTTCCAAATATTAACAAACGAAATTTTTGATTATGTATTTAATTAGAAAGTTATTGTTTATATAGAAGATGACCATTACGTCACAGTATGTTACGTCAAAATACTCTAATATGATTGAACGAATCACTTTGTACATTTAGACTATGTTTACAAAGTGATTCGTCCAATCATATTAGAGTATTTTGACGTAACACACTGTGACGTAATGGTCATCTTTCTATATAAACAATAACTTTCTAATTAAATACAGAACTGAAGATGCCACAAAAGTGGCGAAACATGTTTTCCAATAAAAATTTTTGATTATATTCAAAAATTATTTTTTCATTTTTTATAACAATTAAATTTTCTTTTTTTTAAATAAATAATGCTTTTTAAACTTCTTTTTAATTTCTAAATAATATTTCTTACAATGAATTTATTTTAAAATTCAAATTCACAAAAAAACTCAAATTACTCAAAAAAATATACAACATTTTAAAATCAATTTCATAATATTCCAATTCACTAAATTTCGATTTTTATCAAACTTTAATTCAACATTACAAATGTAAATTCAGATCAAATTATTATGAAATTTTCAACAGGTATTTTCATATACAAAAAATTAAAAACCTTTTCTTCATTTTCCACGGTGTTTGCAAATGATTTTGGTGTATATAGACAACATTTTTTATTTTGGTTTCACTGAATTTTAATTAATTTCACTTTTGAATAATTAGTTTGTGCACTTTCCTTCGGTTTGTAAACATTCGTGCATCTTCACATTTCGCATCAAGATAACAAGAAAGAAAGATCATTTGTTTGCAAAGAGAGATGAAGGCAAGAAAAAACAATTAATTGTTTTTAAATAATCATTAAATGTCTTACCATCGTCCAGTAATTCCCTGCTAAAAATGCAGAAAATTCTGTAATGCTGAATTTACCATATAATTTCGTATTTAAAATTTAATTTTATCGCTTGTTTCACGATAATTTCAAATGACAATCGCAATGATTTGGCCAATTCATTGACAAGATAGGGAAGATCGAACATTATTAATTGAAATACTTGTATATTAGTTAAAATAATAATAATTATTCAAATAATTAATAATTATTCCAAAGTGAAATTAATTAAAATTCAGTGAAACAAAAATAAAAAAATTATTATTCCTAAAAGTTCCCAGTCAAGAATGAAAAATGCAATTTTTTGTGCATGGATTTATTTTAAATAAATAAATCCTTGAGCTTCTCTTAGTCTCGGTCCAGCTGTTGACAGTAGAGCTCTGCATTGATGGCCTGGCCGTTCTGAAGCAACTCAATGTGTACAACTCCCTCAAAGTTCCACCAAAAGCACAACATGATTTTCAAGCCAAATCGATCTTGTTTTTGCTTGACCCGGTGGAACACATCACTTGTCTCGGTTGTGGTTAACCAAGTAAACCCACTTCTCGTCCAACGTTACAATTCGTTTCCAAAGGCGATCATCTCGTGGATTCTGTAGCAGTTGTCGGCAAATTTGAACTCTTTTATCGGCCTGTGCTTTGGTGAGTTCGTGTAGATCTTGACGTGGTTTCTTATTCGCAAAATTGAGCTGCTTCAAATGCCAATGTATGGTTAACTTGCCAAATCCAAGCTTTAATGCCAAAGCGCGAGTGCTTGACAAAGGCTTCATGTCGAACTCTGCATGCAAGTCATCGCTATCCAATTTTGTTGGTCATCCAGAATGAGAACTGTCATTCAAGTCAAAGTTGCCTTTTTTGAAAAGCTTGAACCAATTAATGGCCGTACTTTTTCAGGCCGTTTGTGTACCTTCAACTTTGCGAATTGCCTTGGCAGCATCTCGTGTTTTCAAGCCTTTCATCAAATAGTGAGTCAGCAAAACACGAAATTCAAGCTTTGCACTCTCGTAGTCCATATAATGCTATAAATAAATCGATATATATCAATATAAAATAAATAATGCCAAAGAGAAATTTGAAAAAAAATTGTATTTTCATTATTGATCTGGAACTTTATGAACACCTAATATTTCTGATATTTAAGATTTTGATTACTAGTAATATACGTGTATCACTTACTCTGGATTTTAATTGTTTTCAGTTCTCTATGTGTTTTTTGTCGGACAGTGAATCAATCAATACATTGTAAAATGTCATTATAAATATAATAGCACAAGTCTGTATATATGTACTTTGACGTTCAATATATAATATATTTAACCGAAATTCGAAATCGCGGAGGAAGCGGAAAATGCCGAAAGACGCCTGGAAGCCGACGAAATCGATCGAAAACAGTGCTGATTGACCGACTGTTAAATCGACACCGATTTCGAAAAATGCTGATTTGGATTATTCGTACTTGGAAAGGTATTAATGTTTTTTGTAACACCAAAGTTGTTTTAAATTTAGATAACTGGTTTATCTAAACTGGAGTAAATTTTTAAGTCGAAATAAATGTAATTCACGTGCATGAACAATGAATGTAGCAAAAAAACGTTAAATGAAAACTTTAAAATGATTTTTTTCTCATTTAATGTTATTTCGGTTTATTCCTCAAACTATTTTTCACATTGGTCACATTCAAACTACCATATCTTCCTTCACAGAGATTATTTGTTGGCAGAGACTTTTACGCAATCTTTATTCAATACTCAATACTGTAAAAATAATGGATTTGCAGGTTAACCAAACCCACTATTCTTACTTTAAAAAAATATTATGTAAACAAGGTATAAATTAGGTTAATCTAAAAGATTGAACGATATTGGATTAATTTAATCGTAAACTAATCGTTATTAAAAAAAACAACAATCAAAAATAAGAAAAAATAAAACTCAGTTAAGTGACAAACTTTAATAGAAAAACAAAACATTTGTATACTTCATAAAAAGACGGTAAATAATTATTTGCTTGTCAATTCAATTAATGATTTATTATTTCAAATTATTTTCATTAATTCTAAAAGTCGAAAGAAAACAGAACGTATATACGTCACGAATTCGTGGTCTTTTTTACTTACATATAATAATTTCAAAAGAACATCGCTTGCAATAACCATGGCCGTAAGATATTGTTCTTGTTCAAATAAAAACATTAATTCAGAAACCAATAATTCTACCAGACTTTTGTCTTGTAAATGTATGACAGCCAATTGTTTAATTAACCAGCAAGCTTTGGTTATCATCAATATTTCAGATGACTTAAGTTCCGGAATCACTAATTCAACAATAAATAATTCAAGTGGTCGAGTGAAATGTTTTTTTTTGTTTCAAAAATAATTCTGATAATGTTTCTATAACATTAAAATAGATACGTTTAGTACAGGGTGTGCTTTCTTGACAACGAAACCTTTTGAGGATTAAATGAAATAAGGATTTGATATTTTTTTCGTAGGAACATATCGCTGGTACGAAGTCTAAATTCCATTAATGTTGACAAACTAATTAATATCATTTTGTTGTGTTTGACCGAAACGAAAGTCAATACTTTACAAAAAAAAGACTTTACAACAATTACAAACACGTCATAGACAATGAAGAAATAACTACGTACATCGAAAAGAAATAAACAGAACAAGGTACACGCGTGTGAAAACATCGAACACAATCCGTTTGCTAAAATGAAGTATAACAACAGTCCCCCCTAAGAAAACGGAGTTTGTGAGTTATTTTTGTAGGGTCGTTAAATATTAAAAGATGATTGAATATGATTAATCTATGATTTTAATATTTCTTAAATAGTATGTTTCGTGTTTGTTGTTTTTGAGTATAGTCATATGATTTGTTCGCGTGTTTATTACTTTATAGGGTCCTTCGAACTTTTCGTCAAAACCTGCGCTGTTTTGTATTTTGATATAGGCTGTTTGTTTGTGTGTGCTAGATTCTATTTCATTTGTCATTGAACTATTTTTTCACTAGTTTTTGGGAATAGTAGGAGGTTAAATTTTGTCTCAGTTAATTCTTCAAAAGCAGACTTGTTGTCGAAGCTGTGGTGTTTTAATCTGAGAGCTAAATTTGTTTCTTTTAGTTTTGTTAACCAGTCATGATTGTTGCCCTTTGTTCTTAATGTTTGTTTTAAAAAGCGGTTAAAATTTTCCGCTTACCCGTTAGATTGAGGGTTGTACGGTGATGACTTATACTTTTTGATATTCAGATTTTCGCAAAGTTTAGTGAACTCGACCGATTGGAATTGTTTGCCGTGGTCTGTCATGATATATTGTGGTGGACTGTATCTCGCTACCCAGTGTTTTTCGAATTTTTCGTATATTGTTTTCGCCATTATGTTTTTGGTTGGAATGGTTTCGAACCAATTCGTTTTTCGATCGATTATGCAAAGAATGTACTTGTATTATCTATTTGGTTGGAAAATTCCGATGAGATCTAAGTGTAAAAATTCTAACTTATTCAATTCTTCGTATTTATACGAAGATAATTTATGTTTTTTTGTGATTTTATTTTTATTACAGATGATACAATTTCGTGTAAATGTTTTTATATCTTTGTGCATGTGTTTCCAACAGACTTGTGTTTTGAGGATATTATATGTTGTTTGGGGTCCGTAGTGCTCCAAGTCGTGAATGTTTTCATGCAGGTGATTCTTAGATCTTTCGGGATTAAAGATCTGTTGATTCCGCTGATACTTTTTAATATTAGTGAGGTATTTTTGAATTCATTGAGTACCTCGTCTTGCTTGTTTAATAAGTCGTTTGTGTTCAGCGTCTTTATGAAACTTATGTTGTTAATAGTATTACGTGATAGAAAGTCTGCGATAATGTTTGTTTTGCCTAGTATGAATTGTATGGTACAGTTGAATTGTGATATATAACATGTGTGATTTAGTTGACGAGGGTTGGGTTTTTTAATGTTAAAGCGTGTGTTAAAGGTTTGTAATCAGTATGTATGGTGAATTCTCTGTGAATCAAATAATCTTCGAAATGTTTGATCGCTCTGTAAATCGCCAGGAGTTCCCTGTCGAAGGTTGAATAGTGAGACTCGGTGGTGTTAAGTTTCTGATAGAAAAAGGCGATTGAAACATCAGAAGAATTGACATATTGTGACAATGTTGCTCCGATTGCAATATTTGATGCATCAGTCGTTAAAGTCAATTTACTGTTTTTTGGATCATATAAAGTTTGTTAATGTTGGCTAGATGATTTTTATTGAATTGAAGTTTTCTAGACTTGTTTCATTTTAATTTATTTTTTCGAGTTTCTTTTTGTTCATTGTCATGTCTGTAAGAGGTGCTAACAGGGCAGAACAACATGGGATGAATTTATGGTAAAAGTTTACCATCCCGCAAAATCTTCTGATTTCTTGTACATTCTTAGGAGGTTCGATTAGTCTTAGTTTCTAGTTTCTCAATGATTGGGTATATAATTCCATGTTCGATTGTATGACCTAAAAAGGTTATCTTCTTTTTATTAAATTCAAATTTTTCTAGATTTAATTTTAGTCCGTTGTTTTTTAGAATTTTAAAAACGGTTACGACGTGATTTTCATGTGACTTCTCATCAATGCTTCCGATTAAGATGTCATCTAAGTAGGCTACTGTATAATTCAGTTTAGATAAGAGATTATCCATATGTCTTTGAAAGGTGGACGCGGCGTTTTTGAGTCCAAAAGCCATTTTTAGGAATTCAAGGAGTCCGAATGATGTTAAAATTGCCGTTTTTTGATGTCTTCTTCTGTCAGATCAAGCTTTGTGAAGAATTTGGCCTCTGCGAGTCTTGTCGTTACATCTATTATGAGTGGTAGTGGATATTCGTCTTTTGACGTTATTGAGCTTAGTTTTCGGTAGTCACCACAGAATCTCCAAGATTTGTCTTTTTTAATTTCATAAGCAATGGAGAAGTTAGAATCGGAGCTTCTGATTATGCCTTTGTTAATCATGTCGTTAAAGATGTTCTTTGCTTCTGTGAGTTTCTCTGGTGGTAAGATCCTTGGAAGGAAGGCACTTTTGCGTGTTTGGTGGAATTTCGAAGGCGTGATTCACTTCGAGCCCGTTCAAAATGGTCGTACCATCGACGCTGACCTTTACTGCGCCAAACTTGATCGAATATATGCGGCACTTGGTGAGAAATACCCCGATTTGATCAATCGAAAGCGAGTTCTTCTACAACAGGACAATGCAAAACCGCACACCGCCAAACAAACAAAGGAAACAATAAAAAATCTCGACGCCTCTGAACTTCTTCGATACCGAACTTCAGCGAATAGTACGGATCTTGCGCCATCCGACTATCACCTTTTCCGCTCTATGGCACACTTTCTTCGTGGTCAAAGCTTCAATAATCTGGCTGAGGTCGAAAACGGGTGTGACCAGTTCTTCGCTTCTAAGAACAAGAATTGGTACCGAAGTGAGATCGCACAACTTGCCCATAGATGGGTTTCAGCTATAGATTTAAATGGCCTTTACTTTGAAACTTAAATGTTTTTTATTTGTAAAATTATGTTTAAATTTTTAATTAAAAATATGAAAAGACTTTTGTTTCACCCTAATATTTTAATTATGTGATATATATCTATATAAAAATAATCAACTTTCAAAAAAAATGATTTACATTTTTATTAGGAATCTTTTTTAAACCCTTCAATATCATATATACCTGCAGGTTTTGTAAGTTTTTATGAAAATTTGTGGCGACAATTACATATTTTTTATGTAAGCTAAGAAATTGTTGGAAGGAATGAAGTAACATATATTGATAATTACATTATGATTTTTAATATATAACAATATAATGATGGTATGGCAGGTGTTGTGTACCACAACATTTTCTTTCACATAATAAAATTAAAATTATCAAAAAAAACATATTTTCATAACAAAATTAAATTACCAAAAAATATTTTCAAAAAAATTTATTCTTTTCATATAGAGATTATGCTTTTTGTGCGTCGAAAAATTATTCTTTTTTATGTGTACACTGAATTTACTGAAATTAAAAATATTATTTTTAATTATTTAAAAAAGATTTTAAAACAACTATTGTTGTTTTAATAATCGATGGATGAAATTTACAATGGTGTCAGAACTGGTTCGCTCCTTTGCAACCAAGTCTCTACGAAACTGCCGCAATACTTCGATGCGGTTGACATGTGGTTTCGACAAGTCGAGGCCGTTTTCAAATTTTCCAACATCTGCAGTGAAACGACGAAATTCCTTCACGTCACTGCCAGTCTTCTATCATACATTCTCATAGAGTATACATACATTCTCACAAGAATACTTCCATACCGAATCGGCAACACCGTACACGGATCTCCAAAAAGCAATAATCTGGAGTCGCAGACAACTATCATCCGTTCACTTTGATGCGCTTTTCTCCGCTAACGGCATGGGCGACCGACGTCCATCGGAGCACCTAAGGTTTCAAAAGCGTCATCATGCTCAACTAGGAACGACTTCCGAGGACGATCAAATTCTACGGAACGCCTTCCTGCGGGCACTTCCGATTGACATCCAGAAAGACCTCATCGTGAAAGGGAACCAAAACTTATCACACATAGCCTCACTCGCGGATGATACATCAGGGTCAAACAACCCAGCTGTATAAATGTCACGGAAGCAAATCCTTTCCTAGGCCAAACTGAGAAACTCACAGATGAAATAAATCAAGTCAAAAGGAGAATCGGCAAAAGAAAAAACCAAGACCAGACCGTCATGTGCTATTATGACCAAAAATTCGGTCACAAAGCACAGAAATGTCTCAAACCATGCAACTGGAATGAACACAAATCTTCGGGAAAAGTCAAAGATTCGGCGTGAAACCGGTAACACCGAACGACAAAAAACTACGGGATCAGGTATCTTCAATTTTTACTGTTTCAGCCACCACAGACAACAAGGTACTTCCCATTCTCGTCGACGCGAGCGCCGACGTAAGCATCCTACCATACAGCTTATTCCAACCCAACGGCGGATCGGAAACTCAGAAGATCGTGACAGCAAATGTGCAGGATATTCCTACCTACCGGAGACATTCCAGTTCACAGGGATACTAAAAAAATCAAGTGGAGCTTTATACTGGCCAACATCCAGAGACCAATTTTAGGATCAGAATTCCTTGCTCACGAGGACATAAATGTCGACTGTAAAAGGAATCAAATCTCAACAAGAAACCACACTATCTCGGGATCAGCGAAGACCTGCC
>MQRK01172891.1:0-14530 GCA_001938485.1 Girardia tigrina
TAAGAGTAGCTTCTGCCATGTCTACCAGCAAAAATAAAATTATGTAATTATAACACACAAAAAGATATGGTGTCTATATTACGTGTTCTCAAATAGCTGCCGCACCCTGTATAGTGTAAGCCACTTAATAGGGTGGTCCTATTAACCGACTGGTCCCATTAAGCGAAGTGGTGTTATTTTTTGACAAAGTACACTTTTCGAGTTACTACAACATTTGCGCGTTTTTAAATGTCTCCATCGGTTTAAAACTGCCTGCAAACCGATTGCGATGGTCTAAACAGTTTGAGAGCTCTGAAGTACACACTCTTCGTATAAACAGTACGTTAAACGCTTTAACTATGTAAAGTATTGGGCGATACATTCTGTACTACTTTACTGTATTTTAAAATGAATGACAGTTGTCATGGTTGCATTCAGCCTTTAGGTATTCACACTTGTAATACTGTACTGTACTGGATTTTACGGTTTAAACTTAAATACAGTAAATAAAAATTCAGTCAAGACCTGCTGCTTTGTTATGTATGTATGTGTATGTTGATTGGGGTGGGTGTATGACCTACGCTAAAAACACGTTTTTCATGACTTTCATGTTGTTTGAAGGGTCAAACAGTTTCATGAGTGATTCCATTAACCGACTTTTACTGGTCCTATTAAGCGGCTGCTTTAATATTAGAAACATAGGAAATGATTCGGTCCCACAGAATTTGGTCCTATTAAGCGGCTTTCACTGTATTAAACATTTTTACTTTAAAATCTAGAGACCCATAGTTTGAGAATCCCTTATCTATTATCCAAAAGTGGTGACACTCGATTTTTTGAATCAATCCAACGATATTTTTCAAATTCTAAATAAAAATGTGAATGAATAAAACATTGCTTTGAAAAAATGAACATGTTTTCTTCTCAAATTAGAAATTGTTTTAGTTGATTTTGTGTTTTGGAAGCATTCCTATGTAAATCTAAAGCCCGGGGATTTAAAGCTTCAACTGTTACATTTTTTAATAAACTTTGAGAAATTCATCAAACTAAAATCATAACTTTTAATACTCCTTGTTAAGAGAACTCACACATTTGACAGAACATTTATTACATTCACATTTCTTATCATCTTTATGATGATCAACAGTAATGCTTTCACTATAATCCATGACTCAATTTTCAATATCTCTCATTATAATCTGAACTATACTTGAGAAAATTGTTTTATTAAAAAATATTTAATTTAGATTTTATTGACTTAAATAAAATATTTCTATAGTTATTTTTAAACATTAATTTGATTTTAATTATTTAAAAATTTACAAAAATAAAATCAATAAAATTACTTAAAAGTTGCAATAATAAAAATTAAAAATTTGAATATTAAATCTAAATTTAAATAAAATAGTTTCAGATTATAAGAATTAAAATATTGACAATCCATCTGATTAGGAGAGGCACAATCCCAAATCAACATACAACATTTAAACATGCAAACACTACAAAAAACAATTACACACCAAATATTCCTCACACTCCTTGTCGGTATTCTTTTTACAACTTCACGATTATTTTTGTTAAAGTTTTGAAAATTTTCCACAGATTTAATTACATGACCACGAAGAGATGCAAAAAAGTTTTCAAGATCAGAATTTATACACTAAAAAGTCAATCTTTTAAACATACTATTTACAAAGAACCTTAGTTAAGATTATTTTATTATTTTATAATTTAATAAAATAAGAATAAAAACCATATTTTTCTTTTTACCATTTATAATTGTAAAATTAAACAATCAACTAAGTGTATTAATTTAGGTAATCTATATTGGAAATAGATATGGGATTACTATTGCAAATTTATGGTCTAGATGGCTAGAGATTAGCTCTCTTTGCCTCCTATTCGATCGATTTCGGATCAAGGAAGATAATTATATTCAGCAAAGAGCCAGGAATAGAGGTTGTCAACTTTCGAATAATTAAAATTACAATAAAAATAGGAATGATGGTAAGACTTCTTAAGGAGAAGACTTTTTTCATACTTACTAGCAGAAGTTAATTATTTTATTAAAAGAGTAAACCAACTGTTTTAATATTTATACTCAATGTTTTTTATTAGAAAAAAACGAAGATAAGGTCGACAGAAAATTTTCCAGAGAGAAACAAACCAGAGGAAAGAGAACATAGAAAATAATTCTTTTTAAGGAAATTTATAATAAGATTTCATATTTACATCAAACTAATTTTGGTCTTAAAGAAATAAAAAAAGACTTACGTAAGTACTGTTGATAATTAAAGAGAAAGCGTATGGCTAAATAAATCATTTTACCGCAGGTCTATTGATGATATTGTGTAGCAAAATTTGTTCGTATTCGCGACGATGGAATATCATTAGTGTTCCGTTTTCTTAATTGAAAGTAAAAACGTTTCCCTATAATTGAACTTTTATTTTTTACGGGAAACATCTACAAGCAATTTACTGTTTGCCCCGGATAAAAAGAGCGAAAGAAACTTCCAATTTTTTTAGTTGAACTGAAAGCCACCAAATCTCTATTAAAATATCCTAATTCCTCTATAACCTCCTTCAAAAGATCATAGTTCTCAGTAATCTTAAAACTGTTGTGACTTTAAAGAATCAGTGTTTTTGTCCGGATGTTCCACTTTTTTGTACTATGAGTAGTGTATTATTTAGGCCAGTGTTAATCTATTACTCTTTACATTTATATTAAAAACAATTATATTAGTTAAATCGTAATTTTTTCTTAAATTCCATTCACTTAATAAGAAAAAGCCTTTTTTCTTTGTCATTTCCAACCCTAAAAGGGTACAAAAGAAGTAAAAGTGTTTTAATCTTCTACATAATCTTCGCAATTCATCAAACAAAAATGACACAAAATAGCAGTATACTAAAACTATATAAAACAATATAAAAGTTTCAAAAATAACTTTTAAACTGTTATTTTGTGATGTGTTTTGCCCAAACCTACATTTGGAAAAGGCAAATTAAGAATTTAATATTAGGAATAGACAAAATATTAATATTTGTGAATCATTATTAATTTTAATTTAAAAATATCTTTAATAACTTGAACAAAATATATATTTAAAAAATTAAAAAGTTCGAAGGACAATAATAACCGTTTAAGTTAGATTGGTTAATGAAACGAAGTCTTCTTAAAAGTGGAAGGCTCAGAATCTGGACCATTGACATCATCAACCTTTTTATGTTTCTCGCTATAGCTTCATTTCATTCTTCTTTATTCAAGTCTAAGGTTTCTGAAGCTTTTGGCATATGAAGAGAAATGTCGTGTGGCGCGGGTCTCATTGTCAGTGGTAAATTGTGATACGTAACTAATTTCTTATTCTTCGCAAAAAACTCACAAATATTTCTTAGGTAGAAAATACAGTCCGTCACATTATCCTTAGACTCACACCATACCATAAGAATTCAAAATGGTATTGAGTTCTTTGTACCTTTAAGTCATGCTCAAAGGTTAACAGCACAGGTTGTACAATACACATGATGAGCCCATAATTTGTCCTGGTCCACAATCTTACATCCTAAATAGAGTTCAAACTTCTTTCTAACTAGAAAAGTTATACTTCTTTTCTGAGTTTTAAAAGTGAATTCACCGCAGATATAACAAAATATTTCCGTACGGTTTCGACATTTTCTAGGCATTTTTTCAATCAGATTTCAACATTCTCAGAAAAAAGTCTAAAACAATAAAAATAATAGCCACACAGGGATATTTAACAAAATATATTTTAAAAAATAATTAAAACCAATGAAAATCAATAAAAAGTTAATCGAAAAATAAGTATTTTGGTGTGAATAAGCATATCTAGACTTGTCTGGTGTATTTATCCTTGAATTTGTGTGTTATGATTACCTCACAATAACAAAGACCTAAATGGGGCCATTAGCCGAAAATTATAGAACCAGGAAAGAAAGATTAGGCTACTTCTCAGAAACTACACGTACTGGAGCAAGTCTAAAGCCATTTCTGGGATAACAATGACCAGTGCTGTAAGATTCACAAAAATGCTCACAGGAAGAATAAACTCTATTCCCCAGTGTAATTACAGGTCTAAATTCGGTTAAAATACTTGTATTCTTTTTTAATGAATTTTTTATTTTAATTAGATTTGTAATTTATATTTTTAATAAACGCTTTTTCGAAGACATTTATGTCTATTTTTATGAAACAATTGTCAAATTATTTTAAACGTTATTTTGTTCAATACCAAAAATTCACTTGTTAAATGTTAAAAAAAATCGATAATTAAACATTTTTAATATTAAAATTAATATAAATGAAATTCAATAAATCAGAAAAAAAGGAGATAATTAATTAAATTTAAATACATTCGAATACTTTTATTGGTTAATTTTAAATAATTTTTTACTGTTTTGTTGAGTATTAAAATATCAATTAATAATGCACAGGTTCAACGGAATACCTGGTGTGGTTAGTGCTGCCGTAGGTGAGCACGGTGTCAAGGAGATTAGGGGTGCTCTACTGCTCACAAGATCTGTACAAATGGAAGATAATGACATGGCCCAGTTAGGAGATGCAATTTTCTTCACAGAACACAATCTCACTTGTGGGGCTTAGGTAATCTTTTAGGATACGATAAGCCGTTGCAATTAACAAGTAATTACAGTTGTTGGTGACACAGCTAATAAATACTAGACATGAAGCACCATTTAGTTATTATTTGTATTCCTCCATCTCAGCATGCACTAGTGGAAATAAAGTTTATTAAATTTCTAATGAAATATATTAAAAGTTTAAAATATAAAAATATGTCATAATTATTTTTACTATAATTAAAAAAGTATGGAAAAATATACAACTGAATTTTTGATGTTTAGGTAACGAAATTGATGATTATTAACACACTATTATGTTTCGTTTACTAAATTCACAAAGTATCATTGTTGGAACGGATTAGATTCACACAGATTCTCTATAATTGTCGCTAACAAATGTTTTTATAAGTCTGATTCATCAGCATCACAATGTTTTTGTTATTCTCACTGACCTGAGAGAGCTATACGGAGTAGACACAGTTAACAGTCCATAAACCATATTCGACACTTTATCCAACTTTCCTTGACTGCTAATTAGTTAAATGATGACTGCCAGTCATCCTGAGTTGGTCTCAGGTTTATCTTGACATTTCGAGTGTTGTCAGCTTGGTAAGGTCATACTGGGGATGATATATTAACGCTTCGGTCGACCGTGATGTCCAACAATTATTTCCTAACTTCTCCCGCCCATGAAATAGGAAAATCCACTGTAAATGATTATAAACAAAATAATCGTTATTTTTATTTTGGTATTTTTCGAAAAGTTGCAAAGCATTATTGATATTAAAATTAAAAAATACGCAATAAATCTTATCAAGTTATTTGGATATTATTATTTATAATATATGATTTATATTTAAAATTGTTAAATTTTAAACCAGATTGCGTTGGTTTTCCAGTTTGATCTTTTTCATTAAAAAATATTGGGAATTGTTATTAGGAAAATGTTGATGAGACATCCTTCTAAGGGTTTTGTACTGACGCAAACGTTTCAGAAGTATTTCTAGACATTATTTCATTAACAATAAGACATTATTATAATAAAAAAAACATTGTTTGTTTTTGACAAATTAAAGATAAATAGTAATATTTTATTGAAAAGTATCATTAATTTCAATGTCCTGTGATAAATTGTACTTCTTTTACGTATGGGTACATGTAAAAATATATTTATTCATGAAAATTGATAAATCATGACAAAAAAATTAATTGCTTTATCTTTTGCTTTATAAATTCTATGTCCAAAAATGAATTAAATAAAAACTTTGACATGAAAATTATGTCAATTATGAATGATTTAAGAAATATAATTCTTATTAGTGATATTTTAATTAATAAATATAATGGTTTTTCAACGATAAATCTTTCAAATAATAATTATTTAAAGAACCTCTAATTTTTCCTTATCCTTCTTTTTAGAGAGAGAGATGTGATTACCTTCATAATATTTATCTATCTCTATAGACCTTTAATTTGTGTGACCTTGTAACATAGGAGAAAGACAAATCAGATATTTCAAAACATGATGAGGTTTCAATAAAGATTTGTTCATTCTTCGAGACTGTAAAATTTTCGAACTTATTATCATTTTATTTTTGGGTCTTTCATTCATTTAAATTATATTCTAGCTTGACAATAAACCCTGAAAATTCTTACAGCCTCGTTATGGATTGTTAGGAATTTAGAAAAATTATTAAAATTTTTGAAAGAATGTAAAATTAAATATACCAATGAAAATATAGAAATTTATAAAATATATAATTATTTGATGATTGTAGTAGAAAATTTAAAATTAATTAAATTTTACGAGTAAGAACACAGTCGAAATCAATGACTAACGTATATTTAAATTATATCATACTAATCGAATATTAAAACAACAACAATAATTGAATATTATAATAAGAGATCTTGTGACTGATCTATTGATGTCCTTGGTATGATTGAGATCCATCGTTCTGCAAGTGTATAAATATTTGACTTGTTTTAGCTCCAAAATGTTTCATCATATATTGAGCACATAATGCTTCCGACAATCTAGAGATCCCATCTGCAGTGAATGTTCTGATCCTTTCCAGTACTGCACGTGGCTTTAGGTCAATTCCCATAAAAAAATTCACCTAATCAAATTCAGCTAAAAAAATACCTAAAACAAATTTACCTCGAGCAAAACACTTTAAATAAAAATTTTCATATTTCCAGTATATCCTATCAGTGACTTAATTGTCCTTCCAGTAGAAATAATTTACCAGAAGCAGTTTCTTTTTTCCTTTTTCACTCGTTAATTTTAACGAAATTTTGGTATAAAACAGATTTTTTTTGAAATTGTGGTGAATCTAATTGATATTAACACAACGAATTTTATTTCATTAAAATAATAATATTTAGGTGATTTTGTTTTTATTATAATAATAAGTTTCAGTAAAATAATAAGTATTTCAAAAAGCTATCTGACCAAAGAGTTCTGTTTGTTTGTCCAATAAAAATCTCCTTATACAATTTAAAAAGTTTTTAAAGTTTTTTACTCGAGCAGTTACGGAAGGCAATAATTTAATTTAGTTTCTGGAGAGCATGATCACACAGCAGATGCTGCACATCTTGAAGTTGATTAAATCATGGATATTATCAAAATTACCTCTAAAGAAACAAAGGAAGCACCAACTTCTATTTTATCGTCTGCTTAATTAAATTGGTAATTAAATTTTAGGTTAATAGTTTTTAAGTGAATTTCTTTTAAGTGAATTTCCTTTAGGTGAATTGGCCGGCTCCCCTGCAAGTCATTTTGAAAACCAGACAGATCTTCAATCAATCTTCTTGAATTTGACATAATATCTGAATCCGAGAAAATTTATATCTTGATCGAACTTAAGCAGAATTAATTAAAAAAATATGTTTTTAAAAGTGAATTAAATAAAATAACTCTTCAAAATTTTAGTAAAGTTAAAATTTAATTTTTAATTTGGATAATTCCGAGAAAATATATCATAGGTGTGATTGATAAATATACATTGTTAATTTGACATGTTTATTTGTTTAAATATTCTAAATGTAAATGCGGAATCTCCGCAGAATTGTTCACAATTTTTGGAATATAACTACTCCACTCAGTGAATCGAGCAAGCCATAGATATCTGGCACAGGAAATGTGATTTTTTCTGATCGCTTTTCATGGTTGTAAATCCAAGTAAATTCCAATGTTATTATCTATTTTTACTACCAGCTGACAGTTCCATGGACATTGACACGGCTTTATGATTTTGTGTTCTTATAACTGCTTGATCAGGATATTTACTTCAGTTTCCTAATGTAGTGGAAATCTTCTCTGATTTATGGTCACCGCTGAACCAATTGTTTTGATGTGATGTTTTGAAACTGTTGTGTGTCCTAAATCAAAAGTGAAAGCCATGAATATATCTCCGTATTGATGAATGAGGTTGTGATTATTCTTCAAAGCAAAAATATTAAGAGCCTTGTCCACTTTCATCTGAGTATTTATATGTATAGTTGCTCCTTGTGTTTCCATCACGAATACCTCTTTTAGATATGCTCCAAACATCTTCATGATGTATATGCCTCTAATAAAGACTGGTACTAAGCCCTTGACAACTTAGACTTCTATTGTTTTCTGTTTGTGGCCCCATCGAAATTACTTTTACCTAAACATGCTCCACTACCCGACAAAAATGTGCCAATCAGCTTCCAACTTGACTGCTTCAGCGTTGAACCACCCATTTCCATCCAACATGATACATCCATTACTGAAACGGAGGATCCTGAATCCCACAAAATCTCGACTTCTCACCACTTGCACACAACTCTGCTTCATAACATACCATTTGTCTTCTGATCCATTTTCTCATTTTGCTCTGCATTTTTCTATCTCAGAAATTTGTTTCCTTTATTGATGCAACCCAAGGGACGAGATAGACATCTTTGGTTGCGGCCTATTTTTTTCTTGGTTCGCAAATTGGACTGAGTTTCTGTCTGAATCATTAAAATCATTGATGTCTTCAATCAAATCCTCTTCTACTTGTATGCATAAAATTGGTTTTTATGTGACTTCTCTACTATTGGAATTATATTTGTATTTTATTAGAAATTTATTAGAATTGTATTTTATAGAGGTGGGCACATTTAGCTTTTAAACATTTTCGTTTTTAGGGCTATTGATTCGGACGCCGAATAGTGGGGCGAATCAAGTGATACGCGTAAACGTTTAATCTGATTCGTCCCGGGCGTAATTTCGATCGGCGTAACCGTCCAATAAATTCCGTGAAATTATCAGTTTGATCGACATCAACGATCAACTGTACTAATAATCGTAGATCGAATCGTTATGAAAGAAGAACAAACACAATCAAAATGCGACCAATTATACTTGATATATTGAAATAAGGAACTTGCTTTTATTAATTCGAATTATTTACATGAAGTTGAATAGATTTTGATTCATTAAAGCAATCAATGAAAATATCACAAGAAATGTTTTTTTCTTTTAAATAAATTGAATTTTTTTGGATTATTGTTTTTTGATTTTGATTTGATGCTGACAGGCAATGTTTAACATAGTAACTGGGCACCCAAATTGGTGCCAGTCATTGATTAATAGTTGAAGTAGGCACCCACCTATAATATTCCGTGGTGTAGCTCCATCTTCTTCAACCTCCAGATGTAACTGGTTTATCGGATAAATAAACTTGATCCTTCTTTATCGCTCGCTCCCCCATTTTGACTCTTACTCTTTGCAGCATGGTAAATTGACTGATTCATAAACTCATTATTCTGATGATAATCACTGTCCCATTTCTATAGATCAAGTTGCGGCTGTGCACGTGTACAGTTGTCAACCAGAGTTATTCATTGAAGGGTATAATACTAAAAGTTATTTCCCGTATGGTTTGAAAAAGAAGCATTTCAGAAAAATAGGTTTCATTTTCACAACTTTGTCAGAAAGTGGGTGCCCAGTAAAAAAACTGTTAAAATATGGCCTGCATGCTGATTGAATGAATTTTTCTTGACTGACTGGTTGTTTTTTTTGTTGTTAAGGAGTGGCAGCAAACGCAACAAGGACGGTTAAACGTTTAACGATTTATAAACGAGCGTGTAATTCTTAAGTTTATATTTCAAAACTCTCAACATGTTTTATACTTTTTTAGAAATTTTTATCAGGCTACCAAAGGCATATTCGTTTATAAAGGACACATTGTCGCAATATATTGAGCCTTTTCTTGGGACTATATGTGCAAAATATGGAAATTGTGCAAGATACTTGCATAATTCACCCATGCTTGGCTCTGTTAAATCAAACTGTCACTATTAGTGACAGAAATAGCATATTTGAGAATTACACCGGACTTCCAGTAAAATATTTTTATCAGACGTAAAATAATTTAAATTGTTTGTTGATTTCAATATTTTTTCGAGTGAAAAAGTTTTAAAAACGAGATCTATTGTATTGAAGAAAAAGTATTGGTTTCTAGAGTATAAAATTTTAATTTTTTTCGTTGAAATAATTAAATCCTACAGTTATTATGATTGGTTTTACGTATATAAACTATTATATAATTTTTTATTATATATTATATAATTTTCGTCTTTCTTCAGCTCTGCTAACTGCGGAAATCACCGGTTCGTTTCGAGGCTTGAGTGACTGTGGTTGTCTGTAAGAACACAGTCGAAATCCATAACTAACGTATATTTAAATTATATTACACTTATCGAATATTTAAACAAAAACAATAATTGAATATTAAAATAACATTCAATTATCCAACTTCACGAAATGATTAAGTATTTGATAATGTTATGCTGAGACGCATGGTAAAAAGTATAAAGGGGAATTAAAGGCTGTATTTACCAAAGACAAATCATTGAATGGAAAATCACATTCATCGAATGTGACAGTTGATGTAACAACGATGTGCTTACGTAAAAACGAGACTATACCATTATTTTTGTATCAACTGTTCGAACAAAATTGTTTGTATAAAAATAAAATCAAATGTTAATATCATAAGTATTTTTATTTATTCTGGTTTAAGATTTATAAAACAAATTGTTTCTCAAAAACGTTTTTTTTAAATATTAGTGTTAATCACTTTTTTGAAAACATTGTATTATAATAAAATTTGGATTTGATGTCTGAATTAACATCTAATAATAATTCTGCGGATGTTCCATGAACATCTAACATGGATAATGTAGCTTTCCATTTATTAAAATCTCTTTGTCATTCCTGTGATTGACAAAAATGTATCAAAAGTCATATTTAATTCGTTCGAAGTTCACGTACGATGTGGAATACAAGTTGGCGACAAGAAATTGTTATATTTCTCTTAA
Source organism: Girardia tigrina (assembly GCA_001938485.1). Classification (NCBI taxonomy): domain Eukaryota; kingdom Metazoa; phylum Platyhelminthes; order Tricladida; family Dugesiidae; genus Girardia; species Girardia tigrina. The sequence continues at coordinate 10,915 of MQRK01172891.1, forward strand.
TGTCTTGAAATGTATCAGAAATACCATTAAATTAATGCAATTTTAATCGAAGGAACCATTGACACTCAAAATAATTTTTATTCATACTTTTTTGCGTAGAAAAATCTCGCCATGTAGTTCCAAAGGAAACTTCACAGTTCTTGATTATTGCTTTAGAAATATTGTGAAACCACATCTTAATTATAGCACCAAAAATTTTCATTCCAGCAGAATATCTTCTCGAAATCCTTTTCTCTTATTCAAAGCACCATCAAGATTCATCGTTCTAATCTGATAGACTTCTTTCAGAGGAATTTAAAAACAATTTTCATCGTGTATTTTCCGTTCATGTATTAATAAACTTATCCGGTTTAAATTGTTCTTCGTTACAATCTTTACTATATGCCTCCTTCAATTAATAAAGTATAAATAGTTATGGAGCCAACAGAAGCTTTTAAATTTTATAAAAAAACTGAAAGTTTTAATAATGATTGACTTTACGTTCATTGTTAAAACTATTACATTTATTTCCGATTTATTTTTAATTTATTGTTGTAATTTGTGTATTTTGCTCTAAAAAATTATTTTTATTTTTCAAATGTCGTTCTCTCTCTCGTCCACAAAGATGATCACAATGTTCAATTATATTAAATCGTTTATTTGAATGATAATTCATCGATTTATTGTTGTTTTTTATACATACATGTATATTATATATAAGTAATATGTTAAAAGAAAATAATTAAAATTAAATAATTAAATAAAAACAAATATTAATAATAAAAAACTTTGAAGTATTTAGTTTTAAAAAACCCAAACAAAAATGTATTTGTTGTGGTTATTATAATAGAGATTATTATTGATATTCTGTTGGATGACTCATGACAATATTTTAGTCAAATGTCTTTTTCTGATTAGTCAATCAATCATTAAACAACCAATAGCATTTAACTTTTAAACTACACCCAAATTACATGAAAGCATTCAAATGCCTGTTTTAAGGGACGTATGACATAATCGTTTTAAACTATATAAATACTAGAAAAAAATATATGACGAGTGAGCTGAATTTTCATCTTTGAATGTTTCTGTTTTAATTTTTAAACCGTAATCAGGGGCGTAGCCAGGATTAATGAATACAGGAGTCTGCTGGAAATTTAGGGGTACATTTGTCATCATTTATTAAAACGTTACTCTTTTTAAAAAAGTGCTAGAATACAATACTGATTAAAATTCATAGAAACAAAATTTAAAATTTGATTTATTCAGTTTTTATGACAACACAATGCAAAGTATGATTAGTATAATTGTAATTTCCAGTTTTTGTTAAATCTTTGGAGGAATTTTTCCATATTGATACATTTGGCTCAACTTGATTCAAAACTTAGATATACCAAATAGGACTGGCGAGATATTTTTATTAAAAGTTGTTACAATAAGAAAATGCAGTTGTTAAACCCCCAAAATAAAAGTTTTGTTGTTAGTCAACCAGAATACAACTTATAATTTATTTTAAAACACTAACAGACTCTTACGTCCAATTTTCTCCAGATCACGTTGAATTGACCCCAAATTCAATTTTCGAATCGATTTCTTGATCCTCATTTTCAGTGAGTGCATATTTGGAGCCTCCCACATCAGGCCAGAACAGGATTTCGTCATCTTTGTAATTGTTGGTGCCACAGCTGGGGCAGTATAGATGCTGCTTCCAGAAGGTGAGGAATCATTGATCTCAGGACAGGGGGAAGGAAACGTAACTCAGTCTCACCAATTTTACTGGCTTGCTTCAAGCATTGATCCAACAACATCTCGAACAAGTGATTTTCATCATCCAAATTTGTTTCGTCTAATATCTGAAATTGGAGGGTCAGCTCTTTTTTGTTTAGATTCAAATGAGTCACGTCCTTTATATTGATATCGAAACCTCTCATTCCGTCGATCATGAATTCCATGTTTTCATCTTCGAAGCACGATGTACCCCATTCACATCCCTTGAGACACATCTCCACGTTGTTTCTGGTATTGCTGCTATCATACTTACCAAGATCCACTTTCTCGAATTCGTTCTCAAAGAATTCATCATAATAATGGCGCTTTTTCGTGAGCAACTTGATGCACAACCAAAATCCACGCGCCCGATATATCCATTTCGCTGTTTTGATGACCTTCGATTCAAAATGACCGCTTTTGCGGGTTTTCTTATTCTTGAAATGAATCGTTGTCGGTGACAATTTCAATTTGATCGGTGACCACAGACTTAAATTTTCAGATGAGATATTATCGAATGAAAGTGTATTTATTTCTCGACGAAATTTAATTTTAATCGATTTTATCAAAGATATAACGAAGAGACAATTCGAAAATTATTTTCTTTATCCAAAATATAAAATCAGCTCGCAAAATTTCAAATTCGATATCAAGATAAAAAAAGGCCACTATTTTTTAATCAAAATTGTTTTTGCGCCGCATATAAAATTTTATTTCATTCAAAGCAAAAATATTAATTCGAATAATAAAATTCGAATAAAACATTAATTCAAATCAAAATCAGTCAATCAAAAAACCGGAGTCACTCTCCACAATCAATACACACACGCACACGATCCACCGGCACACAGAACATGGCGACAATCGATCAGCAGACAAACGAAGATTTTGTCGATTAATGTTCATTTCGATATAAAGGAAAATCACAATCATTTGATGTCTATTTGAATTGTGCTGTTGACCAGCTCACACATGTCGAGCTCTCACCTCATGCCTATTCCACTGATCAAGATCCCGTTGGATTTTATCGATCTTCCGCTGATATTCTTCCGGAGAAAAGGAAACTCTGTGTCGGCTTGATATCGGCTGCTGCATCGCATTTCGGTAATGATCAATGTATTGAGTGCTGATCGAATCATTATCCATTAATTCGTTTCGAATTTTCTCGTCTTTTTTTTACGTTTAGTCAGGGCCGCCGCGTACGATTGTTCATATTGTGCCCCGCACAAGGGCACCGAGTGAAAAAGGCGCCGGCAGCGCCTCTTTCACTCGGCGCCACCTCACTAAATAAAAAAAATTAAAATTAAATATAAAAAAAGTAAATGATAAAAAAGAAAAAGTGACAAATATGGATTTATTAGAGAGATACTGGAAACGCGGGTGCAACATATACCTTATTCTACCACGCTATGAAAGCGTGCTCGTGACTTCGTGCGATGCGATCGGTGTAGATCGCTCAACTTCGTTCGATAAAGGCGTCACCGCGACGCGCGGCATTTCACATTTACATCTAGTCAAGTTTACGTTTGGTCAAGTTTACGCAAATTTACGACTAGTCAAGACCACCACTGCATTTGTCTTCTGTGTAAATCAAATATTTATTGATTTTCATTAGGCATTCATTATAAAATTTCAACGTAAGTATAATTTACAATATTAAATAACTAATTATATATTGAATAACAATATTAAATAATTACAATGTATAATAAATTTTAATTTAAAATACTTAGATCATCTAAGACCTTAAATTACGGTCTACCATGAAAGAAGAACGATTAACGGACTTATCCATAATATCTATAGAAAGCGATATTTTGGATTCCATAGATATTAACGATCTCATAAAAAACTTTGTAGCTGCTAAAGC
>MQRK01172898.1:3334-18122 GCA_001938485.1 Girardia tigrina
CCTTACAGCATTAGTGAGGCAGTGAGGCAGGCAGTGAGTGACTTGGGCTTTTATAATATAAAAAAAATTGAACCCCCGGCAAGAGAGGGCCGCGAAGCGGGCCGAGCGCGCTAGTTTGTTATATTGTGATATCCTGATGAAAAGAAAACTACGGTCTTCTATAAATAACAAATATTTGGTGATATATTATATTATTATTAGATTATTGTGTTTATTTGTCTTAAGTTCTCAATGAAGTTTTATTGGAACTAAAAGCAGAATCCAATTTGTCATTGAAATAATCAGTTGTGATAAAATTTTATTGTTCTAACAAATAATTCTTTAAAAAACAATTTTTATGATTTTTCGAAAAAATAATTAATTCGATTTTCACTTTGATTTGAATGGAATCGTTGATAGAGAAAAGTTTCCACATAATAATAAATATTTTCCGTATAATTCGGAATATTTGCGGCATAATTTGTAATATTTTCCACGGATTTCGGAATAATCCTGTAAAAAAATAAGTTAATAATTTTAGTAATTTATTTGTTATATTTGTTAAATAAATTTCAAGAAAACAACAAAATAGGGAACAAGATAAGAATAAAATTTGAACAAAACATGTGAACATCGGATGTCGAATTCCACGGGGCAAATTAATTAAATTATTGGGTACAACAGGGATTAAATTTTTTGAAATGTGCATAATTATAATAAGTTAAGTAATTACATTTATAAATTATTTTTAACAAAGTCATCTGTTGTATTTGTGTGAAAATCATCGAATTTTAGTTGTTGTATATATAATTACTTTGAGTTCAGAATATTCATGCTTATTAATATTGAATGAAGGGATCATTATTTTTTTTTAAAAATCCCAAACCCTTAATCTTAAATCTTAAATTGATATTCAGGGTTCACTTTTATTGTTGTATTGAAAAGTTTTATTCAATTATGTTATACTAAAAGGGAAATTAGTAAAATTGTATTATGTATAATAAGGTATGCCTGAATTTTGCAACGTTCGTGTCTCAAGTTCGACAATCATTCCTCGGCAAATGCTCTGTATTATCAAGGTCCATGGCCGTAAAATAGAAGTAATGACATATAACTTGGCAAAGGAAGTCTCTGATCATTTGACAAATGCAATGGATAATGTTTTGAAAAATAACAAAGCTAGATTTCAGGTAGATATTCATTTGGTTACACAGTTATATAAATTATTTTATTCGTATCTAACAATAACTTCAAATTTACGCTCCTTAATCTTTTGTTACAAATGAAATGAAATTTGTATTGTTCGTCTTTGAAATATTGAAAAATTAATGCACTTAATTCTTTTTTGTTCAATAGTGTAATGTGCACTTCATGTATCTCTAATTTTGATACATAACTCATTTATTTATAATGTAATTATTTGTATTTATTATCATCAGTCCTGTTTGACGGACATGTCATTAAGCGGTTGCGATCAAACAGGTGGTATTTTTATTCATATTTTACTTATTTAAATTAAACTATTATGCTTATTATTTATATTTTTTTATCATTATATAATAAATTTTTAAATTTTAATTTATGATTATAAATAGTGATATTTCATTATTACAACACGTTTGATTGTCCTCCGGGCAATCTCTGTCAAAGCTTTCGTAAGATTGCATCCGTCTGATGACTTTAATCATATTATCTGAGCAAATGTAGAATTACATAAATTGTTAAAATATTTATTCAAAATTTTATTGGTTAAAAATTAAAATGAATTTTAATTATTTTAAAAATCTTATTTAATTTAAACAAATAAACGCCATTTAAAAATATATTTCGTGATAATATATTTCGACGGTTTAACCGTCATCATCAGATCACTGATTAAAATGTTCTTTTTTATTGCTTTTATATAAAAAATAAATGATTGTGTAATCACTTAGTAAGTCTAATCGACAACTCTTAACAAATTAGTTGAGAATGCTGTTTGAACATTGATTTTCGGATCACATGATCTATCATCAATGCTTCAAATAACACTCCCCCAATAATTTTTAAAATTCTTGCACAAAATCTTAAAATAATTTATACTCATATTACATTTACACGTTTTTTATGCTCAGTAATATTACTCTTTCCCCCTTTTTGACTGTGTTCTTGGACTCTTTTGCAGAGATGACGGGCAGTATGTGGCATTGTACCCATTACATGTGTGTTGATAAACAATGTCCGAACACAATCCTAAAGGAGTATGTGTTTTATTGCAAAACATATTCTCAACTTTAAATGATTGAGAAATAATTTTTAAATTTAAAATATTAATTGTTGATTTCAAGATCGAATTCTTGAGGTGTTTAAATCCCTCGGAGTAAGGCGAGTTTAGAGTATACCCAGGTATAAAGCAGTTTTTAATGTTTAAACTATTAATTTGTTCATTATTGATTTTTTCGTTTTCAATTATTTTATCTACAGTCTCACGAGTGAGTCTGTCTATGATGGACTAAGAGTAACCGTTATTATCCAATAACTTGTTCAATGTATCAATACTTTTAATAGATTTTGAAAACATAGAAGAAAGAGACCAAGAGCGGGATAACAAACCTTTGATCATATTCCTTTGGGGAAAAAACCACTACTTTATAAGAGATATGTGGATGATATCTTACTAATCTTTAAATTATCTATTTCAATTATCTATTCTATAGCAATTCATCCTAAAATGATGTCCAGATTATTTATACCAACAAGTAAAATAACATTATCTATTAACATTACTTTCTTCCGAATCACTTTTCCTGTACTGGGAAAATCATTCACCTGTCACACAATTATTACTTTAATGATGCATTCTTTTATTTATTAATTATTCTATTGAAAGTGAGCTTCTAGATTGCAGAGTAATACATCATATTTATAATAATACTATGTTACAAGTTTTTCTAATTCGCGAAACTTATATATTATTTATGTTATTAGTTTTTCTGTTAGATAAAACATTGTGGACCTCAATATATATAGAAAAAACTAGGGATTTTCGTTTATCAAATAAATTGAGATAAACCACCGAACGTCTAGTTAAAATATTGATATCTTATCACTGTCTTTCCTCATATAGGCATTCATGATGTATGTAGACCGATATACATTTGATCTGTACATTTAAGAGTTTCGTAAAGATCTTGAAAATAATGTCTTTGGTGTTTTTAGCACTTCAATACAGAGTACCTTAACATGAGTAACCCTCATTTTTTGTCTTTTATTTATCTCAATTAAAACCATTGTTTATTAACTTTTCATTTACAAATTATTTATAACAAATGTTAAAGTTACTTCTATTCATAAGTAATTATTTTTGTTAAAATAATATTAAAAAGTATAAAAATAAATAATAAAAAATACATTTTAGATTCATTTATTTAATTTTTTTATAAAAATTAATACCATTTTCATTGTTAGATGATGACTTCTTTTATTTACCAAAAACTTGGATTATTTTATGAATGTTCCAGTAAAAGTTGTCTGCCATTAACAAATGTGAACACAGTCAAATCATATCTATACAACGCACAACCCATGAAAGTGAAGTCAAATAATCCTACAGTTGGAGAGATAAACCGTGAAAGAAAGTCTAGTGGCACTCCCAGATCATTTTCTCCATCAGGCCAGTTTACAACTAAAGGATATACTCAAAGTAGATCTTCATCGAAAAACATTACGAATAAGCAATTATCAATTAATATAAATTTATCTCGAATGTATCAGGTATGTGATGATGATATTATTTGTTTATAATAAAATTGATTTTTATATCTTTATTTATATTTATAAAAATTACAAATTATATAAATTTATTATGACCTGTTATTTCTGATAGTTTTCAATTATTTTTCACAAGCTTTTTTGTTTGTTTGTTTGTCTGTCTGGATGTATCAAATCTTGTGATCGAAAATTCACCCACTTCCCGTTCACCTAGCGACATGAAACTTTCAGGACTGATGTATTCTAGGTGACAATACACTTTTTCACTGTCACTGTTCATCTATCGCCTTTAGTTTGGCCGGAAAAAGTAATTAAAGTGTCATTCTCATGTTTTTCTCAGTAGTAGGCTTTGAAATTTGCTACATCTAAATGCAAATAGAAAGCGGGTTTTTGCCTAGTAGGCTTTTATAATTCAGTCAAAAAATGTCAAAAATTCAGTCAAAAATAGATACAGAACCGCAAATATATGACAAATTATAAAAGCTTGTACACCAAAAATTTTTTTGTTATGATTATACTTATTCAATTATCGAGATATTTAAGGATTTGCATTTGAATTAATTAAAAAATTTTGGCGTACATTAATTAATTCTATTTGAAGAATCACAGACACAATTTTGAGTTCTAAAATATATTTCATAATATAAAATTGACACGCAATTTTGTAATTGTTAAAACGATTTGCATTTGACGAAATTACATTTATTTACATTTGAGATTTAATTATTGGAATGTCTTTGAACCATATGATATATAAAATAATTATTAAATTAATTTACATTTAATATTTACAAATATTAATTTATATCTGTCGAATTTGACTGAATTTATTATTTTAAATATGAAAAGGAACTTATTTTGAAAAAAATTAATGCTATTTTTCATTTATCATATAATACATTTTTGTCATTTATTGAAATATTTTAAAATATTTAGAATATGATACATAAACTGAAATGACGGATTTAAAAAAAAATAAAAGAAATGAAAATATAAACGCCGTTTTATATATTTCATTTCGGTGGAGCGTCAGTGCCATCGTTAGACAAGATTACCATTAATTTCAGAAAATTAATATTCAAACTGTGATGAATATTTAAAATTATATGTGAATGCAGTATGTTGCTTTGAACATGTTGAACCAAGAATAAGGATTCCTCCAGAGATGAAAATTAATATTTTTTGTATTTACGCTAATTGAGTATTCGAACATAATTAAAATAATAAAAAAATAATTCTAATCTGATAAGTTTACATTTTGGAAATTAATTATTAAAATCAAATTTAATATTTGTAAAAAAGAAAAATATTTAACGCGTTCTCAGACGTCCTGAATTTAGCTAGGGTACTTATAAGATCACTCTACGTAAATGTGATTTCCAGGTTTGTTAGATAAAATTGGACAAAAGGTTTTTGATACATCTTATTTTATAGCGTTCAAAAATATATAAATAATGCACTGCATATGATCTGTTAACCCAGTAAAACAAAGCGAAAGTACTACATATGCAGTAGCCATCCGTGAATGTGTTAAATGGATATAAAATAAAATAAGGACTGTTGATGCAAGAGGGTGGATGCGGTGTAGTCGCAGGGCTCCGGTGTTGGGAACGCTGAAATACTGGGGCCGGGGAGAGAGAAACAAAAAGAGTTCACATAGTTTGATCGCCTGGCACAACACGGTCTCAGTCTGCACGCCCAAATTATTTGTCAAGGATATTTTCTCATAACTGTTTTTCTTGACTCATAATAACTATCATAATGGCTGATGATGGTAAATCATGTAATAAAGATTTCAGCCGATCTTCAGGGTTCCATTTCGATCAGTCCCTGAATCTTATTGTATCTTTACAATAAAAAGCTAAAATGAAAAAATAGTTAGAAAACAACATGTATGGAAAACTTTCCAAATCAATCAAAAATATTTTTTTTAGTATATTATGATATACTTTTACTAAAATTTATATTTTATGCAATAGCATCTCTATTACGAATACTTAAATTTATATATTTATGGTGAGAAAGGTAAAGTCAGCTTTCATTATTATATTTTATAAATATCAAATCAATTGATCAACATTCGTTTAACATGTGTAAAGTAGAATCATAATTTACGTCTAACTGCGCATCATATCAAGTATCATGTGCTCTAATGGCCAGGTTCAAGTTCTGTTTTTGTATTGAAGCTTGAATACTGCGACTAGACGTTTGTTTATTGTGAGAAAATTAACAATTTATTTATATATTTACTTTTTTGTACTTTTGTTAAACTATGTTATTTAGGATGCTTATACAATATGTAATTTATCTGAAATAAAGAAATCCGATAACGTCAGTGATATTATACAACAATATGCGATTCAATTTTTGAATACGTATCAATTGGAATACAAACGCCGAATTCTTAGTAAAAAGATCAGACAGTCGATCAGTTATTTACAGCCGAATTCGACATTCAAACAATCAGAAGTATTTAATTTTCTTTTCACGAACAGACAAATAATATATTTTTATCGGTAAATCCTTTAAAAACAATTCAATATGATATTTTTCCAATTTTAGTAAAAATATTTTAAGAGTACTGTTTTTGAATAAGTGTTACGGTGTCAAAATGATTTTACTTAATTAAAGAAATGATCATGATTTACCCAATCTCTTCAAAAGAATCGATAATTATCGAATCGTAAAGAGATGACAATGAGTCGCTTTGAGATTGATTATAAATTATTTGGTTGTACTGCTCAAGAAATTGTCGTTCTTTGTTGTTAAGTTGATGATAGATGAAAAATGTTGGTAACAATTAATTTCAGTATAGTTTAAAAATATTACTTGAATTTATGATTTATGGATTTTTTTCATTTTATAGGGTCTCAAGTTTAATTGTGAACTTCTTAATTCGTTTTGGTAACTTTTAAAAATAATTTAAGACAATTATAAATTTAAATAAATTAAAAAAAACTTAGACCGATTAAATGATTTTCAAATTTACAAAATTTAATAAATTAATCGTTTAAATTAAATAAATGGATTAATACCTCAAATTACACAAGTAATTAGACAATGGAAACAGAATTTTAAATTGCATGATTGGAATTTATCGAATTTAAAAATGAATTTAGAAGAAAATGTACTTTAAATTCAAGATTAGAAATTATACGATCTCAAATGGTATCAAAAAATACCAAAATAAGTAATGAGACAAGACTAATCGTATCCAGGACCATAAGTAACGAAGTATCTCAATCCAAAGTTGTCAGGTTGCTTTTTATCAAGACTAATTTAAGTGTAATTTCAAAAATCAGAATAACTCGTCTCCTGCATCAAAATAGTCAGGGAATCCAAAAGGGTGAGATTCTTTCAGCCAAAAAATGTACGCAAATCAAAAATTCAAATCTAGCAGATGAGAGATTACATAACCAGAAAGGAGCCATCCATTTCCAGCAATTCTACCTCGAAATGACCAGCTTCTTCAGAAGCGCTATTTATTGGTTCTCCAAAATCAAAATGTTAGATGTCAGTCTAACTAAAATCATGGCCGCCTTGAGGAAACCTTTCCAAGATCCTAAAGAAGTTCACAGCAACAAAATCCTCTTTGAGAATGTCGACCTAATTCTCAAGCATATCGCCACAGAAATGAACCTCAACAAATCTGAGCCCAAAACCTCAAAATCACAACTATCAGATATTTCGAGTTAATCTCGAAAATTCTGAAAGGAATACCAAAATATCTGGCTACTGAAATACCCTGCAACCTTATCCAGTCGGAAATCCAAGCCTTCAGATTCAATGGAAATGGTTTATCCATCAGGGAATATCAAAACAATGGGCGGAAGGCCAACAACCCCGAACCTGTGCAACAACCTATCCAACCAAAGCAAACCAGCGAGAGAGACTACCACATTTTCGAAGTTCTCGTCAGCAAATACACTGAACTTCAAAAGTTTAGTTCCGAAGTGCAGCAAATAATCATGAACAAACAAGTGCAGCGAAATATTAATGAGGCAAAGCCGACAACCACTGGAAGCCCTCAAAACGCCTCATCAAAGAATACCGAGATACAAATCACTATCATACCAGCTAAAGTGACATCCACCATTGACTTTTTCAATAGGATAAAGGGATTCGGACGCTCCATCGACGCTTCTGGAAAAGAATACATGGATTTCGTCAGGTCCAAACACAACAAAATTAAAGATGAAATAGCGAATTTCCTACGCAAAAGATTCGGCGACGACACTGTCTTCACCGAAAGATCACACTTTTTCCCAGACAACACTTGGAAGATCATGGACATCTATGTCAACCTTGGACCCAACGCATGGTTAGTCGAAGTCAAAAGCCATTGGGACGCAAATAGACAATTCAACGACGCCTACACAAGAGCATGTGACCACTACCTTGACGTTCAAATGGACCTCCTCGAACGCCATCACAAGGACGAAGTTAAGATTTTTCCCTTTGTCATCGGAAGCCTAAGAAGATGGCACCCTGTAACGACTCCCTATTTCACGCCATTGGATGGAATGACGATGAGGTCAAAACATATGCCACAAGAGTAGCAATATGTAACATTGAAATGTGCGCCAAGCACTTTGGCCGACACCTTTACATATCCAACGAAGAAATAATCAGAGATGCCACTGCTTAACAACACACAGTCAAAAACCCATATTTGCACCCTGTAAGAGTGTGTAACTCTTCGCCGTGACGAAGCGAAGGCAGAAGCGCAAGCCACTAGTCGGTCATCGAGACATCTGCATGAAAATGTCGATGCCTTGCATTTGATTTAACTTCACCAAAGAGGTGCGCTTAAATTAAATTAAATTAAATTATGTTTTACATCCGGGGTTATCAGTAGTATGGTGCATAAAGACAGGGAGGCCGTTGCCCCCCACAAAGACTTCCAAAAAATATTTCTTTTGTCTATGTGTACATTACTAAAATGTTATCTTTTGTCATAAAATTCGTATTCGTATAGCATTTCAATTTGGATTTAATTATTAATTTTGACATTGTTTAATAATAAATAAGTAATTGAAATATTGTAATTGAAAGCGGTGTTTTAATTAATTACAATTCTTAGGTTTTTTGCGGAATTTTCAAATGAAGAAGCGTACATCTGAGTATCGTAAAATCGATGCTTTTGTCGAAAAAGTCAAAACAATCAATTGAGGAAGAACCAGTTGAACTCATTGAAACAATTGCTAACACTTCATTCTCATGTTTTATAATTCCTAGCACCAGGGACTCAGGCAGAGAAGTAGAAACTTTATATTCACCACTTACTTACTCCTAAAATATATGAAAATTTTATCGCCTTAAAAATATCTTCCATTTTTCTGAAGGAATTTGAACAACCATCAGGCGACCACTTATCACAGGAGGTGCGCAGATATGGCGGAAAATTTTATTCGGATATCTAAAGGTGAAGAAGATGTGATATCGAAACTGGATTATTCTCACAAACAACAAGTGGAAGAAAACAGACAGAGGTTAGTAACGGAGGCAGACTTGTTTATACTACAAGAGGATATGTAAACAAGTAGAGAGATTAGATTTTATGAATAAAAACTACAAACTAGTGACTTCTTTAACATTTTTGCTGAGGAAACACGAATGCGTCCACAACAGAACAACTCTCCTTCGTTGTCCGTTATGTGCACCAAAATACAATAAGAGAGGATTTCTTGACCTTTGTAGAGATCAGAGTTAACAGGAGAAGGAATTGCCTCAACTTTGCTACAGCTTATATCACAGTTCAATCTGTCATTAGAAAGGCTTAGGGGGCAGGGCTACGATGGAGCATCATCTATGAGTGGACGTTATGAGGGTGTTCAAGCTCATATTTCAAGGCTGGCTACCCTGGCACTCTACATACACTGTGCAAGCCACTGCCCCAATGTCGTTGTCTGTAAATCACGTAACATTCCAGTGATAAAGAACATGCTAGGCGTAGTATCAGAAATTATCGGTTTTTTCTTCATCTTCCTTACGAACTGGTAAGCTGAAAGAGGTGATAATCGAAAACGATCCAACTTCCTCAACAATATGAATTCTTAGACTGTGTGAAAGTCATTGGGTTGAGCGCCATGAAGCACTAATATTCGTGCGTATATAATTCAAATTTAGAAAACATTATGTTTGCTATCCGATGTTGGTAATACTCTGGCTGAAGTACTCAAGAATAGCTTTTGCCACTCAGATTTTGTTATTGGTCTCACATGCGCACTAGCAACCACTGGAACTGTGCAACAACTCTCTTTAGCCTTGAAAAAGCCCGGAATTTGAATAACAATTAGACAAAAAACCTTCATGGCAAGTGCTTGTTGCTCAAAATATAGCACAAGGACGTACTGACGTGACTGTAGAGCGCTTTGAGCCGAGTTCACTTGGAAATTAGCGCTATATAAGAACCAACATTATTATTATTATAAAAAACAGAGTATAAAAATAAGTTCAGCATACTCAAATTAACATACAGCATCAATACATTCACACATTACATTCTTGAACCTCAGAGACGTTTTTTCACCGTTTTAATTGAATTCTATTATAATTTTTTGTACTAGGCTGTCTTAGTTTATAATACTCTGAATATGTGTACTGGAGTATTGTCAAGAATTCCAAATATTCGAAGATGTTGCTGAACATAAAATTTCCATTTCAAGTCTGTCCATCAGTAATTGTTTCCTTTTGAACAATTCACTCATAATTATACCATTTAAATGTTTGTCGATGTTTGAAACAGAGTCATCACCAAAGTATCTCTGTTAAAGTCTGGGGTCACTAGTTCTAGTCATTATATTTTTAAATCATCATTCAGATTTTTTATAAATTGCTTTCGATTTCTTATTCACGTATGTAACAATTTCAGTGTCCGGGATATTGCGATCTTTTAATACTGTACTTTATCTAATACTTGTGAAGTCAACTAAATAACAATTCTTGAATGTATAGTATTGGAAATGGATTTTAGGCTACTAATATTTTAAGCAGAACAATGTATTTATTATTGTAGCACCTTCCATTTAATTGGAATAAGAAATCAGAAATTCAAAATATGTAGTTTATTTTACATATCAATACTTTGTAATATCATCATGAGCTTTTACTACATCTCTAAATGTTTTGTCGGCATTGAATCAGCAGCTTACTACAAATGCCATCAATATTGGGATCATGCAGCTAAATTTATCTTGCTTTTCAATGAGTTCTCCTCGAGACTTCACGCCTAAAAAAATCTTCTGTTTGAGAATGTTCCGGATGTTCTCGATAAGGTTCATATCTGGTGAATTTGTAGTTCAATCCACCACTTAAACCCCATTGGTCATGAGATGAGCGATGCTTCGACGAGAGGTGTGGGATCTTGCACGATCTTGAAGTACTTCTCATTGTTGGGGAATGTGATATTTGGATGAGACGGAGTACATACATCAATCACTTTGACGTACGCAATTGATGTAAAGATTATGAATAAAGAATTTATAGAGAAAAGGTAATCATTAATGATGAGAATACAATGTTAAAGAATGCATGATACTATACATATCCTTATCAGTATACCATTATGTAGAGTGAAAGTACACAAACGCATACAGAAAAACAGAAAAAGCTAGACATTGCACGACTCATGAGGCTGAGAATAAATCTACAACTAATAAAAGTGCATTAATAATACAGTAGATGCACATATGTAATTCATACTGAACAATACAAATCCACTAAACTGTTCGATTGTGCTATAGATAAAATTTTCACTACAAAAATGTGATGCCAAAAACTTCATTTCCAACACTAAAAATTCCAGCAAAAAATACCATTTTTTAATTAACTAAATATAATTAGCTCACCGACATGGACTGTCCATTGCAACAACTGGATGTTTTCTCTTCTCTCAAAAGAGCTTGCAGAATATTTCATTCGGTCGTTTGTCCTATATTACTTATTCCAAATGTCAGAAAAAAGTTTCTAAATGCACTCGCCAAAAAACCACCAGATAAAGAGGAAACGTAAATATTTTGTTTGTATTTATTATTCTACAATTAAGGTTTTAATTTAATATTTTTAAAATTTTATTTCCTCAATAACTCTTAAGTATATTTTTTGAATAAATTAATAATAAATTGAAGTATAGTAAACATTTGCACTGTTTGTAACATCGAAATTATTTTTTTAGAATTAATCATATATTATAAAAATATTATAATTTTATAACAAGATTATATTAAATTAAAGAAAAAGTTATTTAAAATTGTAAATAAATATTAATCTTTCAAACAATCGGGAATCACCATCAAACACAAGAAAAAAAATAATTGCTGTCTGTGGAAGATTAACTTTGTGTGTCTGGCAGTAACACGGTCAATTCTTATTGTTGTTCAAGAAAGACAAGACTCAGATTTTCAAATAAGTTTTTGATAATAATAAATTTATTCTATTCAATCATGTATTGGGTAGAGGAATAATTCGTGAGCGGTTTTAAATAATTTCATTCAAGCATTACATACAAGACTATACAATACTTCAATGTATGAACACATTACACTCAAAACATTGTACATGAATACAATATAAAAGAATAGTACACAATTTAAAATGATACCTTATTTCATGTAATACCTAGGTATATAGTATGCATTGTTTTCAACGAAATTGCAAGAAATTAGTCAACAATAAAATCTCCGTTGTTGTTGATAACTTCCTCTCATCGTTCAATAAGTTTCTCAATGCCTCGGCGATAAAAGTCTTTCGGTCTTGACTCAAAGAATTCGTCCAACCAAGCGCTTAATTCCATGTCATTATTAAACAATACGCCGCGCAATGCATTCGAAAGAAATGAAAATCTGATGGCGCCAATTCTGGCGAATATGTGGGGTGAGGCAATACTTCCCATTCGAATTCTTGAATCGCTGCTTTGGTCATATTGGCGATGTGAGGACGAGCGTTGTCGTGCTGCATAAGAACACTGTTTTGCCGATTTGGTCTTTTTTGCTGAATTGCTTCGTTATGTACGTAGAGCTCCGCATTAACAGTTTGGTTACGCCCAAGCAGTTCGTGATGGATTATGCCTTCCCAGTCCCACCATACACACAACATAGTCTTTCGAGGATGGAGGTTTTGTTTTGCTCGAGGAGTCGCTTTTTCGTCGGGGCTGAGCCATTCTTAACGCTGCTTCATATTGATATACAGGCACCATTTTTCATTGCCAGTGACGATGCGGTAAAGAAAGCGCTCCTTGTGACCATGTGTTGAGCGATGTCGAGCAAGCAAACTGGCGCCAATTGTGATGCGCTGATTTATATTCTTTTCGCTCAAACAGTGTGTCACCCAAGCGCCGAGTTTCTGAATCTTGCCCATTGAATGAAGGTGGTTCACCACAGTTTTTTGATCACAATCTATCTGCTCCGCTAATTCTCTAGTCGTTTGACGTTTCGACAAGAAGCTAATTCAATCGCTCTTCATGAAACACAATTGGTCGACCAGTGTGTGGCCCGTCCTTCAGATCAAAATTCCCATTTTTAAAGCGCGAAAACCGACGGCTGGCGGTACTTTCAGGTATTGCTCCATTGCCATACACAGAACAGATCTCACGAGCAACTTCGGCGGCGTTAACACCTATTAAATGCGAAAAGCAGATGGTGTCGAAAATGCTCGATTTTGTCCACTTGACATTCCATTTAATGAGCTGAAAATGAAAGCAAAAATTAAAGAAATATGAAAATCAAACACACCATCTATTAGAGCAAAAAATTATCTACCAAATGACACAAAATTTTTTGGAAAAGCGTTTCATTTATGATTATATTTTTTTAACTTGAGAAAACGCTCACGAATTATTCATCAACCCAATACAATTTGGTTTTCATTTCATCAACAAACACGTACAATACTCTGAATATAAATATTTGTATTTCACTTTATAAAATAAATGCTTTTTTTTGTAAAAGACGATTAAATTATTGCATAGGGGTTCATCAAGCTATAGGAATGTTTCCGTAGGGTTTCGCTGAAGCAGAAAGGTTGAAACCCACTGATTTAATATATAAAAGTGAATATTGCTTTAGTATATAATTTATGACATATAATTGTTTTGTCTGAAAATGATAATAAATCTGTCGTAAAAATAAATAAAAAATAAAAATTGATGTGCATTATTTTAATTTTCAAATATTCTTCTAAAATTCCTTTTTAGCGCATTTTGTAACTTAATGAGAAAGTCGCTGATTTTTATCTGGGGATCTCTGGGACAAGGTGCCTTCTTTCTGAAAGACCTATCGCCGAACTCAGTCAATCGTGTCGGCATTAAATTTCTGAAAAATTTAGGAAGGACTACATTCTCTTTCAAGATTGAATTGTTTTTTGCCTTACTCCCATTACAATAAACAAAAATAATCGATAATAAGTGACAGCAAAAGATAATTAATTTATGTAAATCGATCAAATTCTTCTGGTCATTGAGGAAGCGATTGATTAGTTCCAGATCGCACAAAAATAAAGAGACCACAAGACACTCGACAAGTCAAGGATCGCCCTTGCTTCTCCTCGCTAGCACTTCACTTCCTAGTGTCCTCACAAAATTCCGATTGTCTCTCAATCGATCACCAAACTCAGATAAGTGACAATCGCAAGAAATCAGCTCGATAATATCTGGGAAATTGACAAGGTCCTTTGTAGACGGTATTGACCGGTGATGACTTAAAAACATTTTAATAACCGGCAAATTCAAATTCTCTTTAGACATCTCTTTGTTAGTTTGAATGGATAAATTAAATTAAAAAATGAAATAATACAGGGTTTGTCAGCACATTTCAGAAAATTGTAATTCAACGTCAGAATTTGTAAATCCGTTTAAGAATTTTGACAATCAATTTAAGAATTTTGTAAATCAATTTAGGAATTTGTTTAAATATACATTTAGTTTACAATTATAATTACAATTATAATGAGGGGTTAATTTTAATTTTTCATCTCGCCTGAATAGTTTATTATTTTTTAATTTAAAGGGTAAAATATTTTTATATTAATTTGCTTGTTAAATATTTTTAAAAATTAAAAATTA
>MQRK01172903.1:24100-35507 GCA_001938485.1 Girardia tigrina
TATTAAAATTGTATTATTCAAACAATTCAATATTCATTTACTAAATATCCGAAAATTGCTGATGATGATGTATGTAAACATCGAAACATGTCCAATAATTATATAAAAAAAGCTTTAATAAAATTATATTTTCGAAATATATATATATATATATATATTCACATTCTTGTTTTAATAATAACTAAATTCTATTTTGATATGAACCCCAACAGGAACCCTTTCCTGGTGTTGGTGAATGGTTATCGCTGTACCAGTTAAGTTCATCTGGCCTTTCAATATTTCCAGTGAACAAAACCAAATACCTTCTGAGTTCCTCACTATAACTGATATTCTAAACATAACTTTGTCCTAAGGATTTAATCAATCACAATGCAAACAATAATATTTTTATACTTTATATTTTAAATGATCATGCTTTTGTTGATTTCTAACACGTTATTTCTTTAGGAAACAGAATATTTCTCATTTGTTTTATATCGATTATTTCATTAATATCGATTATTAATTTATTAATTAACTTTCAATTAACAAATATTCAGCTTAAAAAATATGAATAAACTCCGATATGCGCTTATTGATTTATCAATTCATAGAATAAAACAATAAAAAAAATGAATGAAACTGAAAACGGAGACTGTGGAGGGTTGACGACCAGATTTATCTTTTCCCAACACTGAAAGATGCTCGAATAGAGTATCATTTCTTCTTCACTGCCAAATCGTCGACAGTCTCGGCAGGCACCGTTTTAAAGCATTCTATTGATTGAAATTCTTTATTTGTGAATGTCTTTCTCGACTACCTGTTCACTAAACGGCAATCGTCATTTATAATTTCCCAACATCCATCGACTTAAAAAAATAAAATTAATTCTTGCCAAATACAAAGTTTATATACATTTGTATTGATCCAAATTTAGTGTCATACATCTACAGAATCCTCTATTTTTATACATAACTTTTCGACAAAATGAAAGATGAGGAACAGCACACCTCAAAAAATAATTAAATTTAACAAAAATTAAATATTTACCTAAAAATATTCATTCGGACTTGATTAATTTGGTCCATCAATTGATTAATTAATCAATAATTATTTTTACACCTAATAAATGTTAAAAAAATCTCTGCGGCCACAAAATGAATGAACTGCAGATTGAGGCAAACCAGAGGACAAATTATTTTTAAAGCAACTAACGATCCAGGCTCATGCCATGTGGATTCTGGACTTTAGGACCTGATAACTTGGGACGTCGGCTTTTCAATTTGATTGGGTATAATTTGTTAGTTTATTTTTTATAACAAGAGACTTAAAAAGTCATCAATTATAAAAGTAATTCTATTTCAATAAACAGATTATTTCCGGCGCACAACAAAGTCCTGGAAGGCTTTTTCAAAGAATTGTAATGGCTTTTGGGTAAAAACGTTGGAGTTTTCATCCTTTATACTTTCTTATTTTAGAAAAGTTTTGGCCTCTGATGTTTATTCTCTAAGATTTATTCTCAAAATTGCGTTGAAATACTTTTTATAGAATTGCATTTACACCAAACTTCATTAGTTCCGTATGGGTCTGCGTGGCGAAACGCCAAGCCATGCCTAAAATGTTACGAAAATAAGACTGACCAGTATATCATACAAATGAATTTATCAAGCATTCGGCTTCAAAATTAATTACATGGAATTATTATATTATTATTATTGTTTTGACTTAAAGATATCGCAGATTAATTAAAATTGAAAATATAAAACTCAATGAAATATTTATTTCAAAAATAATCAAATAATTCGATTATTCTGTATTTATTCCTATTAGATTCCTTTCATCAGCTACTGAGACGACAGTTCAACATTCCCTATGCAATACGCTTGTCTCTGTCCTCTTACTATGATCTATATCCTTATTTTAATATCATTTCGTTAATTTGGACAATTTTACTTGTAAAAGATTGTACTTTCATATTTATGGTGATTAGGAAGTGTGAAATAATAATTAATTTGTAATATTGTCTTTCGTATTTTAATAGAACTAATGAATCAAAACCGAATAATAGATTAAGATGGTCTATTCGTGAAGGTTTTCGGACCCTTAAGTTTTGTTAGGAGATAAGCTCCCAACATTTTGCTACTGAATTTATCCTACGAAATAAGAAATCTTAGAACATTAGATTTAACAATTAGTGTTTTGCAATTATCGTTCCTATTTCATAGAACGTTCAATTTATTTCTCGACCGACTTTTAAAAAAAAACTTTCCAGGGTAAATAAATAAATCTTCATTTTGTAATGTTTTGTGATTATTGTGTAATTGACAGAAATATCAAGGATAGCAGAAGATAAACGATGTCAAAAACCCGAAATCAACCGATGGTCAACGGACTAAAGATATTAATAGTCTTAGTAAATGAAGATGCTACTCAAAAAAAACTTAAATCAAGACACATAAAGATTCAGGGTATCATCATCATCAATCACAGATACCCGATTAATTAAGTCATATTGTATAAAATAATTATATTATTCTGATTATTTTGAATGATTTAGCGGTAATAATACTTATTATGATAAAAATAAAGATTTACTCGTTCACGGACACTTACGTCTATAGACATCAAAGCGAAGTTCACTATGCGACTTGACGACAAAAGCCGTCCAAAACGAAACGGTTGTTATTAGACACTATGGCCATAGCGGCATAAATGTACATTTATCCGCGTACAAGTAGAAGCCAAGTGCCATGTTTTTAGGTTGAATTTTGTTTTTTCACCTGTTACACGACTTCGGCTTCAGTGTGCACGTGGCTATTAAGTTGTTAAAACATATACTGTTAATTTTCGAACTTTACTTGTTCCTACTGTCTGTCAATTTTTAATAAATAACTATAAAAAACTATATTTCTCCAAATGCAAAACAAAGGTTGTGAAGTATTCAAATATGCCCTACAGACTCTTCTGGTAAAGAATTCTTTAAAAATTCTTATGAAAAAATTTCTTGATTCATTAGAAGTACTTTTCCTTTAGTAAACCTGAAAATTAAATTAATAAATTAAATTGACGGGATGACAAAAGGAATACATCACCGGATTTACACCGTTAATAACACCAGATATTTGTTACATGTAACGTAAAAAACGAATTCTCATTTAAAAATTATTATTTATATTTTAAAAACACATAATTAAAAGAAAATAAAGTTGTGAAAGTATTAGTGTTACTTATTCGGATAAAATCTATCCAATTTGTCGACACAGAATCTCATTCGGTCAGTTGAGTCCTCTCATAAATCCTAGATCAAATCAAAAACTAAGTCTTTAACAGTTTATTCTAATAAAGATTCGATGGAAAACTCTAAATACTTTTTACTTTCTGTAGACGAAATAGATTTTTGATAATCGTTTTCTTTTTCTTCGGTTGAATGAATTTTCGAAAGCCGCTTGGAGGCCTTGTACCTTGTGCGACGTCTCAAAAAGCTTCCATTCTCGAACATGCTAATTGCAGCAGGGTCTAAGTTCCAGTAGTTTCCTTTGCCAGAACTTCCCGGTTCTCTTGGTTGTTTGATAAAACAGTCATTTAACGATAAATTATGTCTAATCGAATTCTGCCAAGACGGAAATCGTTCTCGGTAGTAAGGGAAGTTGGTGATAATAAACGAACAGATTTCGTTAAGAGTCAAACGTTTCTCCTTGGAGTGTAATATGGACATAGTAATTAGAGCTATATAGGAATAAGGAGGTTTACTATGTTTGAATTCGGACTTCATGTAACAAGTGTAACTGTGCGATTCAATTTGTGGAATAATCGCAGCGATTTTCTGTTTTTATGCACCAATGATTTCCTTTATAATTAATAATTACTATTCCAGATTCGGGTGCGTTCAGTTCCCTTTTAATTTTCTTTTTTTATAAATTTACAATACAAATTTTTATCTTTTATTGAAATAATAAATTTATAATTCTATTTTAATTAATTTGCTATTTTTTCATTATTTATTTTTTTATTAATATTTAGGACAATTTATTATGATATTTTATAGAAATATTTTTGGTTATTCTTAATTAAAAAATGATAAAATATTTTATTTATTTTTTTTACTTAAAAATATATTATTTTTAAAATATTTTTATTGTTTTATATTATATGATTTCACCGATCAAAAAAGTGACTTAATTCGTATATATATTTTACTTTGATATTTTTCTTAATCCTAACATCCTCATGTCATGTCACCTTTGCCGGTCTTGATGCTATCATAGAAGAAAACGACATTCTTGTTAAATAACATAACTTGTACCCAAAAACTTATGGTAATCAAGGTTAAGATACAACATTAACGACTTGGTATGATTCCCCGATTACCAGAATAGAATTAAATTACAGGACATGTATCAGGCTTTAGTAACATAATTTATTCAAAAAGACAAATTTTAGAGTCTTCGCCAGTTAAAAGACCCAAAGCCCTCATTGAAAAATTAAATACAAATGAAACAAAAAATTAAATTAATGTGCGATAAAAAGAATGATTGTCTCGAAGAAAACAAGTTTGATATACAATTAGTTCTTATTCTCAATCAGCAGACGAAAATTCAACGATTTATTGTACGGCTCTTCAGTCATAATGATAAATAAAAAAGCCGAATCCTTTTACCATAAATATAAATAAATTAATATATTTTATGAATATAATAAAAATAAAGAAAAGAAGTAAAAGTGTAATGGTATTAAAAATAATAAGGAACATATTACGGTATTATTATCGGTTTATATGGAGGAAGAAAAATTAGCCCAACTTGTGATTTGGAAATTAAAAAACTATTAGATCATTTAATTTGTAATATACATATTCTAGCTCTGCGTGGATGACATCGGAGATATTTAAGCTTTGGTTATTTAATTTGAATGAAGAGATGAAAACAAAAATCCAAAAAAAATATGTTAATGAGAGATGCAATACCACATTTTTGTAAATAGACGGTGTTTGATATTTTACATGTATGCATTTCTCTACTTTCACTTCTTTTGAAGGTTTATGTTTTACTGTGGTCATGTAGATTTTCTTTCGCACGTTTCGTCATCTTTATTATTGTACAACACTTACATTCTTTTATGAGTCTCTGTAATTTTTATTTTATTGTATTTTTATTTCTTTATTTGCCTGTAAGATTGGGTAATCAAGGAAATTACTGAACAAGTAAAGGAATTAAATGTCATAAAAAGAAAAGAGTTGCAAAGAATATAGAAAAATTAAAATCAGTTAAAAGAAAAAGAAAGAAAATTACGTTGCCAAGAAATTATAATTAATTATAATTTAGAATACAAATTCAAAATTTGTATTCGATTATTAAATCAATAATTTTATAAATGAAATAAGACAGATTCATCATTTTCCCGAACAATTTCTCGACAACGGATTTTTGAAGACAGACGTTCCCCAACAATTCTGAAAATTAAATCGTTTGGTGAATTCTCGTATTAACATTAAACCGACAGTATCTGTTTCAGTTATTATACGTTATAAATTTATTATTATTTCATTCTGGTTCTGAATCATTTTGTTTTTTTTATAACCAACCTCATCAAAAGAAGAAAAGTTCCTTTTGGTCAGTTTGGTTTTGACTATCACTCACAGGGATTTTTATTTCGTAAAGATAGCGAATCTGTGGTTAATAGTTATTTAGACAGATTCGTTATTTTTACAAGAGATAATGCTCGAACATATTTAATAAAAGTACTCCAAATATAGAAATGCTCTTCCTGCAAAAAACCACGACTCTTTGATATGGGGATAATAAAATCTTTTAAAAACTTTTATTAAATTTTTTATTTGAAATATGCCTTGCAGAGGGAGAAAAGGATTTCGAGGAAATACTAAAGAAGATAACAATTTTAGATTTGCCTAAGTTTATTTCTTTGGCTTGGAATTAAGTCAAGACAGAAACAATAAAAAATTGTTTCAATAAAGTATTCTTTTCTTTTAAAAAGAAAGTGAAGATATAGAGGTATAATATGAAGAAAATGTATCTGATAAAATGATAACCAATATTTTTGATGAAGAATTAGAATCCCTTGTTAATGATATTATTTATAAAGATTACGAATATCTGGATGGGAAGAAAGTTTCTGATATGATACCTCACTGGATATTATTAAGAAAAAATAATGACAATAACTTAGACGATGTAATTAAATATTACAATGGTGAAGTTGCAATGCTGCGTTCCTCTTCACATCGCAACTCAACAAATTCAAATCACAATTCAAATTAAAATCAGTCAAATGACAGTTCAATATTATATCAAAACCTCAACCAAACGAAAGCCAAAAATTCAATTTCGAATTTCCAACCAAATATCCAACAGGATTATCTATTGCAAAAATTATCTAATTCAAAAATTTACCAAAGACAAAATTGATTTCAGAATTACCAATAAAAACATTAAATACTCGAATACAAAACTGAATTGTTTAATTAAACAATAAAAATTATTAGCAACTGTTTTAAAACTAAAATGTCGTTATTCTGTTATGCTTTGTTGAACGAACATTAAAAACCAAACATTATCATTAATTTTATATTTTTGGTGAATGAATATTGTAAATCAAATGTTACCATACTTTTGTGCTTTTATGAATAAACTTAAAAACCAAACTTGTAGCTGTGACTATCTTGCGTTCAGTCCCGATGGAGACTGTTTACTGGTACTGAGCCAGTTTATTTGTATGATGTGAATAAAACTGGTCCATCTTTCTGCTGCCAAACATTCTTGGTCCCACATGTTTCTGTTTGTGATTGCGAATTACTATAATATCATAAACCGGTCCCAGTGGAAGGTGATCGAAAATCGAACATCGAAATGCTACCTCATTTAGATGTCCTTAAAGATAATGAAAATAAATCTTTTTTGGGATCGAAATAATGAGAATAAAATACGTGTGATTCGTGGAGACAGAAATATTGTCAATTGTTTACAGTCGCATCCAATAGTTTGTTTCCTGGTGAGCAGTGAAACTGATAATGTGATCCTCTTATGCAGTCCAGATTGTTCTGGCGAAAAAATTATCAGTTAGTGTTTGTCGTATCTCTCCCCCCACGATATAGAGGCACTATATTCCCGACCCCGGAGCCTTGCTATCATGCTCGGCGTGCTCTGTTTTTACCAACATTATTTATAAAAATAAATTAAAGTCTTTATAATTTGAATAAAGGTATTTATAATTTGAAAAGAAATGTTTGTAAGCCTTTTCCAACATTGAAAATAAATAAATTAACAATTGATAACAAACAGGTAGCAATATTTATTAATTACAAACTGTACCACTTAATGTATTTAAATAACTTTATTTTCAGGAGTTTCCGATATAACAGTACTCTGATCCAATTATAAATAAATATATCTAAATATAGTATAAATTAGTCATTCATTGAGTTATAATTCATTTCCTTTATAGTGTTTATAATTTGAATAAAGATATTTATATGAGTAAATAACCCTATACATGTAAACGAATTCAATTTTAATATTAAGTACATTGTTGTAATGAAGATTATAAAGTATAATTAATTAGTATAATTTTAAGTGATTATTGTAATGATTTTATGTTTCGAAATTTTTAATAAAAGGAATTTTATAAAATAATAAACTGATTCATCCGTGATAATGAGGAATATTTTAAATTGTTTGAATATGTATATATATATATTGATGATGTATGTTGATTTAAGTATGTTGGACTTAGAATGGTAATTCTCCCACCAAGATGGAAATTGGTATTTTTTTAATTTCTAGTGATTGACTATTCGAACATAATTAAAATAATAATTTAATAAGTTTATATTTTTAAATTAACAGTTAAAATTAGGTTTAATATTTTTAATAAAATTTATATTGATTACATTTTTTATTATTTTAAATTTTTACTAAGAAATAGTTTAAATTATTATTTTTAATTAATATTTTAAAAATTAAATTTTTATAAAGATTTTGAAAAATTGTTCGAATAACCATGATTAAAAATATAAATAATAAAACCAATTAGTAAGATGTCAAACGATGAAAACCTTTCTCAGAGTTGTAATCCTTCTAAATGTGATAGTAATAAAAATTCAAATGAGACATGTCTCAATGTTCTTAATAGTGATACATTAAAATTTTTCCATTGTAATACATGTAATACATTGTAATCACATTTTAATGAATAATTTTGAAAATGAACGTTATGGTTGTTAGGAAAAGACGACATACCATTTCCAAAGGATTTATTCAATACGAAAATTCTATAATTTTCTTCTGCATTTTATTCAATTTTAAAATATCTGCCAAATCAAATTCTTAAAATAATTTATTTAAACAAATTATGCATTTAAATATTATGAGGGGTTAACTTAAATTTGCATCTCGCCAGAATAATTTATTATTTTTTAATTTAAAAGGTAAAATATTTTAATGTTAATATGCTTATTAAATATTTCAAAATTCAAAATGATATAATAAAACAGCCATTAAAAAATAAAATACGTATTTAAAAATAAAATATGTTTTTAATGTGTTTTTTAAATATTTTAAAAATTAAAAATGATATAATAAAAGAAAATCATAAAAAAATTAAATATCTATTTAAAAATAAAAAATATCTTTTTATCGTATCTATTAAATATCTTAAATTAAAAATGATAAGAAAACCATTAAATATTAAATATTTATTTATAAATAAAAATATTTTTACAGTCATAATAATTTATATATTTTAGAAGTTATGAAACAATTTTAAATAAATTTTGGTGTTAAAAAAATGAATTCTGATATTGATGTTGCAACCACTTCTCACAAATATAATTTCATATTTTTCTTAATGAATTCGATTTTTGTTAATTATAATCGAATTTGTTTTTGTTATTTAATTTTAATTAGTAAACGGTTGGCGATTATTTTTGGGAGAGACAGCATACACATCAACATACATTTCATCATATTATACATAATTCACAAGCAACCCTAAGAATGCTGTAGTTCCGAAATTATTGCATTTTAAATTTAATGAGTACGTGGTATGTTTGTGAGGAATATTTTAAATTTGGTATGTTGAAATTTGTTTGTTGAAGTTTGTATGTTGAGTTTAGTATTTAGAAATGTGTTTCTCCCACCCAGATGGAAAATTTATATTTTAGATGTTCACGATAAATAATTATAGAGTATAATTTGCATTTTAAAATACAGCATAAGATATTTAAAAAACTTTAAAAATATTAAATCTTTTCAAATTTTCATATTAAAAATTTAAATAAAGTAAATGGCTTTAACTAAGTTTTGAATTAAATAAATGTTTTTTCTTTACATAAAATCATTTTTTAAATAAAATAATATGTAGATAGAATTATTACTAAAATTACAAAATTTGAACTTTAAAAGTAAAATCTGAAAACAATGAAAAATTTGATCGAATAATTGTTTATTAAAAAACATTAACTAAAATTTATCAATTTAGAACGATGTCGAATTACGAAAGTTTTGCTGAGAGTTGTCCAAAAGACAATTCTAATTGTATTGAAAATAAAAGTTCGAAAATCCATGTTGGTGTTCTTAATAATGTTATTTAACGATTCGTCGCGCCGCTATATAAATACTAGCTAAATATTTTGGTACAAAATGCACCCCAAACTCTGGTTCATTGTAAATATGCTATCTCTCTTCATTTATGTCCTTCAATTTTGTCCGTTGATAATGACTGGTATCCAATGAAGGTTGTGTATGTGTGTGACTTCAATTGTCGGTATTTTTCATGTGTACATGTACATGAGTCTTATTAAACGTGAACCCATTTTCTGTGAATTGAAATTTTTGCTAGGACAATGGAAGAATTTTGGTTCCCTAATTGTGAATGCAAGTAACATTATAAATACGCGTGATTATTAGGTTGGTTCCAAGTTGAAAGGCAAAAAATGTTTTTTTCGAATTGTTGTGGTCTTAATATTAATATAATACCAGAACTCATTTTATAAAATTTTCTGGTGATTTGACAGTATTTAGAAGTGGCCCTCCAACTTTCTATATTATGTTGTAGTGCGTATATTACATAATCATTAAGTACATAAACTAGAACAGAATTTTAAAGTGATTCTACTTTTATTATACTACATAAATAATTAAAAATATAGTTGGAAAATGTTCTTTGTGAAAACGTCACAAATGTCCAGCTTTATTTTCACACGTTGTTAACGACGGTACTATTGAGACTGGTACTATTCAAAATACAAAATATTTTCCAAAATATAAACCTTCAAAATTTTCGAATTTGATTCAAGAATAAAGCACTTCACATGAAAATCGCATACTCGTAATCAGCGAAAATTAATTTTAAATGAACTTAGTGGTCACTGCAATAGTCAAAATCAAAAATAAGAGCCTATTTAGTCAGGTACTATAGTGGCTAATGAGCGAGCGTGCACCGCGTGGCTGCAGCACCCTGGGTTCGTGAGGCGATCGTGGGATCGAGGGGAAAAAGAAGAAAATTTTACACCCGGACTTTGCCAGTTTTCGACCAATGATGCTTCTTTTGTGTCGGATAAGACAAGTTCCATTTTTCTCGTTTTATTCTCTTTGGGAGTGGGAACCTTCACGACGGGAATGCCATTTTGAGGTTTTATTTCGATTCTATCCGGCTCAACATTCAACTCAACCGAAACATCATCCATAAATTGCTTGCCAAAATCCGTCGACAGTTCATTCAAAACTTGATTTTCATTAGACTGAACACCCTCAATGCTTGTAATTGAATTTAAATATTTTTTAAATGAAGAATCAATTCTAAATCAAAAGAAAATTTCGCGCAATAAAAATTTATTTTATTTCACAACTCTCAGCTTGATAATGGCCACTTAATTTTAATTCAAACAATTTCGCGTCGTCAACTTTTTATTTCGATCAAACAAACAACAATTTCAAAATTTCTAATGTCGAATCAAACAAAATTAATTTCAACAAATCATTTTGACAAAAAACTAATTAATTTCAAAATAATAATTTCAACAAAACAGAAATTAATTCCACAATAGTAATTTCGATCAAAAAATAAAATATACATAAAAAACATTAATTCACTTGATCAATTGAATTCGATCTTCGGTAAATCGTACAAATTAAATTTTTCCTATATGGGAATTCTCTTTCGATATTTTATCTGCAAGCTGCATTTCAAACTGGCTGATATTTTCCTCGCATTTTAATAAATTAAAACTTTTACTCGCGAAACAGTGGCACAGGAAAACATTTGCGTCAAATATTGGTTGAAAGTTCATAATACATAAACTATTTATATTATAAAAGCCCAAGTCACTCACTGCCTGCTTCACTAACGCTCATATTATCTACTTACAATTGTAAGTAGATATTTATATTAATAATAATTCATATGGAAAATTATT
>MQRK01172918.1:4852-20599 GCA_001938485.1 Girardia tigrina
TTCTTTTAGGCTTTATGAGTGGTCGCCGCTTTGAATCTGGCGCATCTAAGCGCAAGAATTTCTGGGGCAGAATTTATTGCACCGCCATTAGCACGAGAGGATTGACAGTGAAAAAATCTTAGGGGCCTCATAAATTTTTTCGGGGGGGGGCCTCCGGGTACTCTGCCACGGCCCTGTCTCCATCTCTGAGATCTCCTGATGGAATCTTTATCTATTCTCATTGCTGTCAGTACCAAGGTTTTTTCGAAATAAATCCACAAAAGACTTTCAAAAAAGAATTTTTAAAAACGTATTTACTCCCATGGCATGATAATTTTGAATTAAATCTGAGACTCTATGCATGCGATATGATGCTTTCTCGAGATAGTTGCTAAAAACATTTTCTAAAAATGATAACCACACAGATATGATGATATCCACATCATTAACACGCTAGCGGGTGACTTGAATTTAGCTAGGGTACTGAAATGAGCACCCTCCGTAAATGTTGTTTCCAGGTTTGTTAGATGAAATTGAGCAAGACGTTTTTGATACATCCCTCTATATAGTACCAAAATACATAAATAATGCACTGCATATGCATTAGTGACCCACCAGAACAAAGCGAAAGTACTGTATATGTAGTAGCCGTCTGCGAAAGTGTTAAACAGATTTTCAATTTTGTTAACTGCTGACAAGATGGCAAATGTAATGACTTACAAAAATATTCTTATCTTACTTAAAGAAGGAAACACAATAAAGAAAGAGGAATTAAAGGCTTTTACAAAGTTCTTGATAAGCCTCAATTTATATGAAGTGGAGGAAGCAGAATATCTTCTGGGCTAACTAATGGCGAATGTAGCACGTTTTTTATTCAAGGCATTAAATTATATTTCTGTGACCAGTGCTTTACGACATCTTTTTTTATTTTTGGCCTCCCTATCCCATTCGCATTAGAAGTAATAAAACTTTGAAAGTCAAGTTGCATTCGCAGCTAAAGGCCTAGCACTTAAAATCACCACATATTTTCCCCTGTTATATTGATACTTGATAAATCGCAACAGTGTTTGCATAGTTTCATATAACTCCTTCAGACTAACTGAGTTTACAATAGGAATAGACTTCATTTCGATTCCAATATGATGAAAAACAGCTTTCAGACTGTATTTAGACTCATTAAAAACATCTCCATTCTTCCAGAAGATACGTAATGCCTATCTTAGACATCAGACTGCTTACATAATTGTAGAAGTCCGAATCCCAATGTTTTTCTCAAATTCAAAAATTCCGTTCATTCCATATATATTTTCCGATAAATAGAAATCCTGAGGCTGTGATCAAGTAACCTTCAATCCTGAAAGCGAGAACCAAAACGTTCAGATTTATTTTTGCTCGAATGAGATAATGTAGTTCTTCTTGTGGGATGAGATGAGGTATATATGTCAGTCCCATGGTTTATCTTGGTCTCCAATCTAACAGCCAAAATAAAGTTTATACGCTTTATGTGCAACAGGCGTCATTGACCTTTTCTGTTTTCTAACAAGTCCATACAAATATAGCAGAAGCTATGGATGTTGTTGAAACATGTGACAGGCTTTCTCAATCATTTAAAGGTTATTTTTATAAGTAAATTTCACTATTCTACAAAGACACATAAATTAACATAAGCAAACCAAAAAAAAGAAAACTACATAAGTTTAAAATAAATATGTATAAAGTAAATATATATAAAGTAAAAATCCTACAAAACGAAGACCAAATTTACTTTTTCATTGGCATATTTGAATTCAGCGCACTCATATTATCTATAAAACGTTGACGGAGTTAAAAAGGCAAATTTGTTGTACTATGATATTAACCCTCCAGTGCTAACATTCCGTCTCTCAGACCGACCCCCCCCCCACACTTTTCTCATCAAATCATCGCGACACCTAAATAGTTTAAGTGCTGCTATGGTCTTTTTTACGAAAAAAGTACTATATGAATACAAAGTGTATGAATAAAATAGCATTCTCTGAATTCGGTCCCTCAGACGGATGTTAGTACTAATGTTACAAAAATCGTGTTAGTACTGCAGGGTTAACAAATAATTTTCACCTCGGAGAGGAGTGATAATGTAATTTACTGCATAGCGAGTCAATTCGAGGATCGATATTTTTAGTCAGAGTCAAGCGCTGCCATTTTCGGTTTGTTACGATTTCTGATTTTGTTTTTGACCGCTTTTAATGTTATGAAGCCACATGACAAAATAAAAAATTTTAATTTCTGGTTTTTCGGTGACCATATTTAAAATGCTACATGTGTCAAATTTGAGAATCGCTTTTACACATAATTGATACACGATACCTAAAATTAGTTTCTCCTAACCGTCTTGAGTCCCATTTTAATACAGATTATGCTATTTCTTATTCTCTTGTATTATGTAGCATACCCTTAGAAAATGTCTCTCATTTTCGGCTTTTTGTTATAAACTGTACGTAGGACAAATATTTGCTTAAATGTCAATTGCAGTCATCATGACTAATGTTTGACTTTCAGTGAAAGTATGATCGGCTTGGAAGGAATTGCCACCTTAGTTTTATGGTTCAAAGAAAGTATGTCCGCCTCTCTTGACCCGATTAAGCGTTATTCAGTCAGTGTTTCACTATTTCTCTATTGATAAAAAGCGCCAAATAGATCAAATGCATCATCAAAATATTTACAATTCTTCCATCTATATTTATATTTATATTTTGATGAAGAAATTCGATAATTTTGTATAATTCAATTGTCTCTTTGCCGTCAAATCTTTTGATATTTATATTTGTATTTGTTAGTTTAACAAAATCGGTGTATTCGTCTTGAATTATTTGCTGTCTTCTTAAGTAAAGTTTATCTTTTTCAAATAAATAAATTTAAAGAATCTGTATTGTCGGTTCTTTTTTTCAAGTTTCGAATGCTGAATTTATATTTATCTTGTAATTAAATGATGTTTGTGATGCTCCCTATAAATAAATAAACCCAATGGAGGTAGTGCTGAAAAAGAGTCTGTTTATTTATTTATATTCTCAACAAAGTAGCAAACTGACTATAACAAGTGTCTCATTGAACTTCCTTCACTCGGCGCGAAACGATAATCTCCCCACAATACATAATAATGAAAACTTTAGTGAAATAGATGTAATTAAATGGGTACCCCGACAAATGCGCTAAAAATGGATTGCATAAATGTTTTTGAAAATCTTTTATTGTTGATTCGTTAATTCTAAAAATATTTTTGAAATATAAATTTAATATAATGGACCAAAAGATAAAAAAGCACAAATTTATTATCAATTTAACAATTATCCAAAAGAGACAATCTAAATTCCACTAAATATACGACATATAGTTTGCTCTGTAAAGTCCTGTTCATGACGAAATGACCAACCGATGTGTAAATGGGAGGATGGTCACAAGCAATAGATGACTGAAATACATTATGCCAACTCTCAACTGAATTATTTTCAAAAGACATTTATTAAATTTATATTTTACAAATTATTTTTAGCATTAACGAATAATTCCATTAACGCAATTCCACTTTATATCGATATCCAATGGTCTACACAAGCGTGAGCCGCATTCAATGATCCTTGAGAAATGTCCGATTTGTCCACATTTAAAAATACCAGACACAATCGAAGGGATACTTAAATGCTTCAGGCGAGAGCGATTATCGAGGAAGAAGATTGTGAGGAAATTGTAAACCGTGTCTGTGCATCACTGTCTTCTTTTTTTAACGAATACACTAGTTTGTTTTTGTGTCGATGACCTTCTATCTCTGTATTAAAACTGATGATGAGAGGTAATTTGAAACTACTCCTGTATTGAGTTTATATGTATTGAGCACCGAAGTGGTGAACTGTGTATTTACAGTATGATATAGTCAAATCAAACCAATCAGATTAAAATTCCGTGAGGGTATCAATGAATTTTTGTTATTTATCACTGGTAAACATAATTTTATTTTTTTCTGCTTCTAAATAGTTTTTCTTTGTGGATTTTGAGGTGCTGATTACAGATTTGTATTTAAAATTGCCTTTTCATGTACCATTGTAGAGACAGTTTTATTTTCCAGGTAATAATCATATATAATTATATAGCGAATATCAAAGAAACACAAAAGAAAACATTTTTTTGCAGCAAAATATTTTATTTCTTCTGCAAAGTTAAATTTTTTTTCAAATGATTTTCTCTTGTACAGGGTGTGTTATAAGTCCCTACGAGAAGAACAACTTAAGGCAATAATGTAAAAACTTTTATTGAACACCACATGATCGCAGGAATCATATGTCATATGGCTCTACCTGTAAACCGTCATGTGCAACACAGAGGTGGAGACACCGGAAGGTACGCGTATTGATTCATTCCAGTAGATTTCGAGGAAAGTCAAGAAATACAGCTGTAATAGCTGCTTTCAGCTCGTCGACATTGGCAGCTTTGTGAGCCAATATCTTTGGTTTGAGAATGCCCCACAGGGCATTATCGCACGAGGTCAAATCAGGACTCCGTAGAGGCCAAGGCGTTTGTCCGTATTTGCCAAACCATCTGTCCTGAAAAGTTTGCTGAAGGAAATCTCTTGTTGTGTGAGACGTGTGAGCAGGCGCGCCATGTTGCTGGAAGTTGGAGGACAGGAGATTGCCTTTACGTTGTAAAGTAGGAACGAATTTTGACTTTAGCTTGTCGATGTAAGAAGCAGATCTAACAAATCCATGTATGAAGAACGGTCCAATCAAATGTGAAACTGAAATGGCAGCCCAAATCATTACAGATGGTGGGTGCTGCTGCACTTGTTCCCAAAAATAAGAGTTTTTCTTGGACCAAAACTACATTATAATTTGACCTCGACCTTCAGTGTACACGGCACATTCATCTGTGAAGAAAAGCTTGCTGTGTCTTGTGTTGTTTCGCCAAGATCTGCTGGCAACACTTCACACGAGTGAAATGGTCTTCCTCACTGAGGTACTGCATCTTCTTTGGCTTCCAGCACTTGTAACCTAGATCTTCATTTATTATGCGGTGAAGTGTCTTTGTAGGGATATCCAGTTCTTCAGGTCGCTGCCGTATAGACAAACATGGTTTCGTTTGTAGTGACTGTTCCACATTGTCTTGTTTATCAACTCGTTCCCTGGAACGCTCACCTCGAAGTAAATCCAGAATGGAACCTGTCTGAAATAACTTTTCTTCCCATGTCTGAATAACTCTGGTATCTAGAGGCTCGCCTTCCAATTTTTTCCTTAATTTTCTCTTCATATTCTTCACTCCAGTCACAGCACTGCCATATTTGTGGTACCAGAATGCAGCCATTAAAAGATATTCCAAAGAGTAAGGACTGCTATCAGTCATTTTTCAAAAGAAAATCTGAATAATTGATATGATGAAATCATGACGAAATAATGCATATGAACAAAGGTTTAGTGTTTACACTAAATTACAATTTATTATTAATCTATTAATTTACAAGTACATAATTAATTATTCAAATTATCTAATAACATAGATTCCCATATTTTAGTCACATTGAACTCGTGAGGACTTATGACACACCCTGTAGGCATTGTCTGGTTAATCGTTGATTAGATTCAAGCTGTTCTCAGACAGCACAGATGCATTCTAGATACAATGAAACCTCTCCATTACGGCAATATTCTGTTGAAATCTTTCTCTGCGTATGTCACTAATATCACCAAGATTTGTTGTAAAGAAATTAATTAAATCTTAAGCTTTTAAGATTATTATGAAATACTTTCGTTTTTATAATATATCAAAATACATGAATGGTTTTTAAACAGTTTTAATTTTACAATTATATTATCGGTATTATAACATTTGGCAAGACAAATCTATTGATATTGTAAATATTCGGTATTTTGCATTCAAAACATGATGCTCAATCCCACTAAATTTTTCAAATAATTGCATAAAATCATAGAAAATTCAAGTGACACAGACAAATTGTACTATGCTCAGCAATATGACTCTTATTCACATTTTTATTCTTGGACTCGTTTGCAGAGATGACGCATTCCCTCCACTGGATACGACATAGTCGCCATTAAAGCAAAAATCGATTTTCAAAATAAAGCCACAATAAAATCAAAAATAAATGGAATTTTAAAGATTTAAGTGCATTTTTATTGGGAAATTGTCGTTTTATCATTAAATGTATATATGCGTGACTATTAGCAAGAGTATTTTATGTCCCCTGATTATTTGAATTAGAAATACCAATATTTGAGGGAGGTGTTACACATCGTTTCATCACCAAATAATACAAATCTTTCTGCAATGAGTGAATAATCCGCTTTTTATTAACGATTTTCTGATTTCTTTCTTTGAAAAGTGAAATTCTTTCTTAATTCTTCGGAATTCTTTAATATCTTATAAATTTCTACGAACAATTTCCTAAGATTTTCTAACTCGAAAATTTCGACTACTATTAAACCTAAATAAAACTTCCTTCTTGTTACTCTATTTTCCCAGCTGGGAGGAAAGACACTGACAATCACAACCAGACATACTCATAAATACTTTCATATCCTCCTGTCAGTTAGGAAATATATAATTATATAATTGGAATAATATTGAGTGTTATAAGAAGTAAACTGTTAAGAAAAATATTTTGATTTATGTAGACTTCCCCTAACAGAAGGAGAACTTGTTCACGGGTAGCGGCAAGTTGACGGTTAAAAGTGCATTTCAATTATCAATGATTAACGAAAATAATTCGACATAATTTACGATTTATTTGGGAATTATTTCTTTAATCGGCGGTTTATATTTGTATATATTTAATTTGCTTATGCTTCAAAAAATAATAAACTATAGTAGATAACCGACTGATTTTTAGGAAAAAAATTTATATTTATATTAGGTCGTCAAGTATGAGATTTGTAGAACTAAAGTCAAAGTTTATTGATAATTTACCACTAGAAATATTTTTGTCATTCATCAAAGTATGCACCCATATGATCGACACACTTCTGCCATTTAAGAGACATCTCATTGAGGCCATTTGAATAGAAATCTATAAATTCCATTTTTACGCTACCTTCGAAATTGAATTTTTATCTTACCAAAAATTCGTTCAAATTGAAGAATAAATGGTAGTCATTTGTGGCTAGGTGTCGAAAGTATGGATAATGCAGAAGTCCCAACTCAAGTTCATGTAGCTTTGTCATGGTCTTAAATGCAGTATGTGGTTTTGCTTAGTCGTGGAGCAAAATGAGAGTCGAAATGTTTACTAAACGTGGCCGTTTTTCTTAGAGTTTTCCCATCATGTCTTCCAAATGGTTGCCGTAGACATCTGCTGTGATCGACGAACCAGGTTTCACGAATTTTTAATGGATTACTATTACGGGCAAACCACCAAACACTCGCCATCAGCTTCTGATCTTTGGACTGTGTCTTTTGGTGTTTCATTAGTGTCCATCCAGCTTGCTGAAAGTTTGTAATTATCCTATTGGATCCACTTTGTATCAGAAGGGACAATAAAATTCAAAAAGTGATCACATTTATAGCGATAAAGCATCATCAAGTAAGATTCAAACGTTTATTTCTGCTTTTCATTGAACTCATGTGAAATTCCCTTATCCAACTTTTTCACTTTACTGATTTGAGCCAAATGATTCAGTATTGTTTGCTTTGTAACAGCAAACGTTCGCAATAAAACATGAGCACTGTGTGATGGATCCAACTCCACGTTACCTTCAGTTCGTTATTGTCTACCTTCGTTCCTGGGCGACTCAGAGACTAATAATTGAGGTTAAAATTACCTTTTATGAATTTCCTGAACCAAATTGAGACTGTCTGCTGTATATTAGCATTGTATCCAAATACATTATTGATATTTTGCATGGTTTTTGATGCTGAGGTTACACGTAGGAACTCTTATTTCATGGTTCAAATTTCTGTCTTCATATTTTTAAAATAATGATTATTAAAACAAGTTATCAATAAATTTAATTAATTTATATTGATGTGATCTATAGCCAAGATATGTAGCAATCAAACAAATAAACTGAAGAACAAAATGTAAAGTCATTGTCAAATGATAACTATTTGAATTTATTTCAATCATGCCTAAAAATTTAATACTTGACAACCTAATATATTTATGTCTAAATTATTTGAAAGACCGTAGTTAGGAACATCACGGAAGGATTACTTACAAAGTCTTTTTAACAATTTAAACTAATGTATAAATTATTGGACATGTTTCGATGTTTACATACATCATCATCAGCAATTTTCGGATGTTTAGTAAATGAATATTAAATTGTTTGAATAATACAATTTTAATAGATATATTTACTTTAAAAGGTAACAAAAAATTAAACATTTTTATTTATGAAAATATTATTGGGTAATAATGGCAAAAAATATTTTAATTAAAAATTTTAAGTATTGAAATAACCTTACTTTGCCCATTCTGAATGTTAATTGATGGGTTGTAGTGTCTTATTAGTAAAGATTCACCAAACTGTCGTTTGTAATGTGAATCAAAACCCTTTTGTAGAACAGAAAACTCATCTTTTGAAATGGATGAGGTTCTATCATTACAACATAACCAATGATCAAGAACCTTACTCGATCGACTCATTTGCGAGTGCTCGCTAATCCGGGTTTTGAGATGACGATTTGTCTCTCCGATGTACGAGTTTTGACACGGGTGTCATTGCTGATGATCATGTATGTAAACATCGAAACATGTCCAATAATTATATAAAAAAAGCTTTAATCAAATTATATTTTCGAAATACTAAACTTGCGTTCACTAGACTCAATAATGTATAAATATATAATTAAAATTATTTAATATTATCTATAAATATATTAACCCGTCTTGTATCAAATCACTTATTCTATTATATTTACTGTCACAATTTGCGCTTGTCTGTGAATTCAAATGGAATCTCAGAAATGACAGACCATCTCTTTAATGTATGCCGCATTGCGACCATTACATGTATATTTATAAAAAAACTAAAGAAAACAAGAAAATAAATAAAAGAACACAAAAACCAAGAGGGGTCGAAAAATTATTATTAGTAGAGTACATTTAAAATACATACAGAATTTAGTCTAAACATTTTGTAGAAAAGTGAGTGTAGTATATTTAAATATCTCTAAATATGCAATTTATTGGGGTATTATTAAATAATTTTAATTTTATTTATAATTGATTAATTAATCAATAAAAATAACTGAAAATGATAAAAGAAGATTAAAAAGTGAACAATATATTTAGTAATATTAATTAATTTATATTTATACTTAATTTTTTAAATTATAGACATCTTTTAACTGCACGCATTTATATTTGAAATATATAAAACATATAAAACAATATTTTTTACAAAAAAATAATTACTTTGCTCTTTTTTCTCGTCGGAAAGAATCGTTTGATTCAGAGATCGATCTTCTCGTTGTCTTTTTGCTTTTCTATTTTCCGATATATCTTCTGTCGGGGGAGAGTATCGAATTAATATATTCATTTAAAGTAATTTTATCATATTTTTCTTTTATCTTATAAATCGGTAAAAAAATAATTTTAAAAAAAATTTCAGAAATATATTCAAAGAAAAAAGAAATTAATTCTTTATAATTATATTATTAAAACTTATTTTATTTTCATTTCATTTAATAAAAAATAAATTAAAATTCATTTTATTTTTTTAATAATTCGTAGATAATCAGACCTGTCCTTTATTTATAAAATAAAAATACATTAATTCTAAGATATAATATATTTTTTATTTTATTAATTCAAGGAAACATTTCCGGACATCGATCTTTCCTAAGAGTCTCAAATTTAATATCTTTAAAAATAGTTTATCTACTATTTGGTGTATACCTATTTCGACAAAGAGGTGTAATTTGACACCTTCGCATTTAAAAACAAGTAACTGTGGTAATGATTATTAGTAAATTAATCTACGAAAAGTCAAAAAATTAATTGAGGAAAAATGATTAAAGTTATAAATTGTCACCTTTGGTAGAAATAGTGATAGAGTCCGGGAGTAACAAATGAGACATGCATATATAACCTATCATATCATATTACAACTAAATACATATTAAAATTGATGGTAAATAAATAAAAAAATTAATATAAACTTTTAAAAAATGTTTTTAATCATCTATTTAATCATTTTTCTCCGAACATAACTATCTTTCATATATGACCGTATTTTCCCATAGTGCTGTTC
The DNA here is from genome assembly GCA_001938485.1 of Girardia tigrina. Taxonomy (NCBI): domain Eukaryota; kingdom Metazoa; phylum Platyhelminthes; order Tricladida; family Dugesiidae; genus Girardia; species Girardia tigrina. Next base: position 15,064 of record MQRK01172918.1, read on the forward strand.
CAGTACAATATGTCTGTCGTCTTTGGGAACTCCTTATCTACATCTATTCACAGAAAGAAGCCGCTGGTTTTCGTTTTTTTTCCCTTTACATTTGGAAAACACAAGCTAAATATCACTGTTAGTGAGAAAGCACAGAAAAATATTATGTAGCACATGTTTCATTTTCCTAGTTTCAAAATTATCCATATTTTTTTAAAAAAATATTTTATATATAATGTTCACGAAATTGATAAAAAGGTAAATAGGACAACAAAAACCTATATTCCTACTGGTTTCGAAGATAAGATCAAAGGTAACCAACGTCTAAAAAGACACTTCTTAAAAGGAAGAACATAAAAACCTTTATTTTTGGTTAATCAAATGTGATTATTAATTTATTTTACCAGTCTTTTATATTAAATGACCCTTACCCAGGTGAAAAAATTAATTACAACTACGAATTATTTACAACGAAATAATAATAATCCAATATTTTGAGTTAACATGGTTTAGGAATCTCTCATTCATAAATTGGTTTTATTTTGGAATTCTCGCCAAAATTTATTCATAGTCGTTCAACATGAAATTAAAATTTCAATTTGGAGTTCATCATTCCAATTCTTGGTTTTTCGAGGAAAAATTGAATTCAATGATTGAAGATTTAAACTTCGAGTCCTTAGGAACTAACAATAATCTTCTGACAACAAGGGAGAGAAATCCCGAAACCCCCCAGGCTCTTAATTAAAGTCTCAAGAGAAGACTCCTTAATAATGAAATTCGAAAGTTTGATTTTTTAGCGAAACATATTTGTTTGATTCCGTGTAATATTTTGTGTAAAATTTATGTCTAAAAATACATTTATTCGATTTTGAACTGTTGGATTATTATTATTTTATTATTATGTCGTTGTAAATAATTAGGCTTTGTAAATAATTAGGCGTTGTAATTGATTAGGTGTCGTAATTAGTTCGGTACCCCCTTACCCTTCTCATCTTGAACTAAAGAGCAAAGTTCAATTGGTTTATTAAGTGCAAAATGAATTATAGTCGGTTCAAAAAGAAAGTTTACAATAGTGAAAAGTGTATTATAATATTAAAATAAATATGAAAAAGTTAAATGTCGACATTTTATTCCTTTTATAAATAATCCAAACATTAAAATTTAATTATGTAATTAATTAAATTAATTAATTAGAAATTTAAAAATATTATTATTAAATTTTTAAATTAAAATTTTCTTTCTTCAAAAAAATATATATATTTAATATTTATGCAATTTAATTATTTTTCAATTTATTTATTTTATACTTCGATTATTATCAATTTTTATTGTTAATAATTTAATTTAATAATATATTAAATAAATATAAATATTTTTTAACATCTTTTATTTTGACAAAAAATCAAATTGCATCAATATTAATTAAAATTTATAATATAAGATAATTATTAATTTCATAAAAATATATAAAATAATGAAAATTATTTTGATAATTGGCTAAATAATATTTCCCCCATATTTCTTTATTTTTGAAGAACATCCTTTCGGCCGAAGCCAAAACAACGAAAAACAAAATTGGGAAACCCAAAATTATCCGCCCATGTTCTTGTAAATTTGATGGATTATCTTATTTTTTTCCAAATGCCAAACATGTTGATGGACGCAACAACTGACAAAAGTTAATTAATAATGCTCCTCCCGGATTGATTGATAGTTAATAAATGGGAGTTTGCAATGATTGATTTGGGGGGAAAAATTTTTTGCTGACTACCAAAAAAAAAAATCAATACCAAACTATTTTTCACCTGCACTCTCCGTCGGTTGAATACACGTCTCTTCTTTATATGAAGGAAATCTTTTACAGTCAACAACTGGCGGCCACTTGAATCCATAGGCCTTCATCCGAGGCAAACATTTGTCTTTGACAGAATCACAAAGTTCCTGACAAGGTAACACTCGAGTAAAATGATGACCTTTTAAGCAGACCGGAGCGTAAATAGTGCAAAGCAACTTTTCCAAATCTGGATGGCATTTCGTATGCAAAAGAATAATCCAAACGTTCGATTGATAGATCGACAAACCGCTTCGAGAGTCTCGAAGAAGTCCGGAAAAACTCGTGACAGAATTTAAAATCCCCGAACCGAAGCAAAGTGTATGATTGTCGAACTTCGGGTAACATTGCCTCACCTTCGAAAGGTCACCTTCGAGGGTTTTAAACATGAATGAGTGAAATGAGAATATTATGACAAATAGAAAATGATTGTCCGTAAAATACATTTGAAAGAAGAAAGAAATATAATTAAAGAAAGAAAATCAAAGTGATTCCATCATTACATTTATGTTGATAATTTATTAAAATTTGATGAAACTTTATTTTAATATAATTTTACCCAATAGGAATTCTCGAATCAGAAACACAAGCAGCACTTCGACTTTTCCTTCAAGACAAGCTGATTTCCTCTTCTTCTTCCACACGAATTTGTGCTTCTTCTGTGGCTTCTTTTGCATCTCTTCCGCCTGGCAACAAATACACAATTCCCAGATTACTGCTAATCAACATATGCCCAACAACAATACCGATCAGGTGAAAAAAGAAGAAAAAAGAAGGATATACCGATCATAACAAGTCAATTTTTGCTTCATTTTAACTTTTGCCCATGTTGATTTGGTGAAATTTGCTTTAGAAACGAATAGGGAAATGTAAATTTTATCTGTGAACTGTAATTGTCAAATTAGAAAAAAAATATTTTTCCCGGAAAAAAAACAACATTAATCAATAGAAAGTCCATAATAAATTATTTTTTTCTCTTTTACCGTGGAATTTTTGATCGTTTTTCCCGAATTATTTTGTATTTGTGAGGAAAGGAAATCAAAAAAAAATTAAAACGAGGGTCGGATTAGATTTTTTTAAATTAATTAAATTAATTAATTATTAATTTTAAATTATATTAAATAAAAATTATTTATTTTTGTTTTTTTTGGGAAGAGGATAGAAAAATAAAAAATTAAAATGAGGGTTAGATTTGATTTTATAAATAAATAAATTAATAAATTAATTAATTATTCATTTAAATTATATTAAATAAAAATTATTTGTTTTCTTTTTTCTTGGGAAGATGATAGAAAAAGAATAAAAATTAATCCGATTTTTTTTTCTTGATACAAAAAAATATAAAATATAATTTTTTTTTGTTCAAAGAGATATTTTAAATGCCAAACGGTTTTTTTTGGGTTCCGAAGTAATTTCAAATGATAAATTATAATAAAATAATACGACGAAAAAATTTTTTTCATTCGATTTTCTTTTGATGTAAAAACGTTTTTTTGTGAATAATTCGGTAAAATATACCGAAAACAAAAATTATTTAATTAAAATAATAATTTAATTAATTATATTAATTCATTAATTTGGGAATTATTATGCATTTAAATATTTATTTAATTTGTAATTATTTTTGTGATTAATTATGTATGAATATTTTTCTAATGATTCATTTTTTTGTAATTAAAACTTTATGTAAAAAGAATATAAATATAAAAAGAAAATATTTTTTGATTTAATGTTTTAAGTGATTTTGTCTTTTAATTAATTTTTGTGAAGGGCTCAAGTAAGAGAAGTTGATCTTGAGGTTGTCTTTATTCATATAACATCCGTACCATTTATGAAGGTCTTTTATTTTGAATGAATATAACATATATTCCGGTAGTATCAAAATATTTTATGAATTATTATGTTCATCTTCAAAATATAAAGAGAGCCTGATAGCATTAAAGAAATAATTGGATAAAAACTTTTAAAAATAAAATTCTGAACCAAACCATTGTCTCATGAGATTCTATACCATTTTTTTCAAATGAGACAAAATTTTTTAATTTACTTTTTTTAAAGAAAAAAAATTGCAATTAATAATTTATTTATGAATGTAAGGTGTTCCAGCTGCCGAATTTATAATATTTCTGGCCATATGTGACCGTAGCTGAGAAAGGGGACCCCAAGTCGACCATTGTGTTTTCGCTAATAAATCATACCAATACTGAGGAAAATACTTTTTGTAATTAGGTATATATAGCGGGCTTGATGTTGAATTTCAGTGAAAATATTTAAAGTCAGGTGAATCATTATTCAGACTGCTACTGCTGCTGTCTAAAACGCATTGTGTAGCAGTCATTTTAATAAACATAATATTTCAATTCGTGTTTTCTCAAAAACGAGTTTTTACAAATATAACCATTGTAATATCTGTAGAAGAGTCGAATGATGGAATATCAGCATGATTTTTTGCATCGTTGTTAACTATTATGAGACCTACAACGTGGCACTCTTAACTCAGTTTCCTACTTGTTGTCCCTTTTCTCAGCTTTGGTCACATATATTTAAAGTATCCAAACAGTCACTTTCTGTTATTTGACTAACTTCATTCATAATCATTTCAGGCAAATTAATGTATATATTTTTAGACAATTTAGCTCAAATACCAGATTTTATTTTTGAATCGGATTCGACATATATGAATAGGAGAAAGAAAATGGAATGAGAAACGATATTTTTCAGTTTTACTTTGCAATTTTTGCTGGGAATGAACTCTCATTGTTCAATATAAAAATGAATTATGTATTTTCTTAACATTTAAAACATGATTGCAGAGCTCTTCTAAATACTCTTCAAAAACATTAGAATTTACAGTGGTATTGATGATCACTTTACAATAACTCATTTTCTTCATTGACATAGCGGCCATCAAAGACATTGATCTACCTCGAGTTGTAGGCGCCAAGGAATTAACTCTTTTTCTTTTTTTGGATCTCCCATATGAACATTGCATATGAAGATTAAAATATGAAAATTAATTTATAGTAAAACGACGAATTTAAAAAAATTTTTGGCCAATATGAAAAAAATGGTATATCTTAAACCTTTTCATTACACAAAAAATATCTAACATTGAAATGAATATAATTTATTATACGGCTTTAATTGAAGTTATAAAAAATCCAGGTTGAAAAATAGGAATGCCTCTCCAAATATATTCTTACAATTTAATTCAGGACTTCCTTAAACACCTGTAAGGATAAAGTTTGAACATAAGCATCTTCGACACAAACTTTGAAATTGTCGGTTCTAATCTTTTGTGATAATTTATAATATCCTATAGATCTGGAAACATTGACAAAGACGGTCAAAAAAGTTTGTTATCTTCTTATCCACAACCTCAAAGGTTGACGGATGATGTTTGATGATAAAATCCTTCAAACTATAAATATTATTTATATTAAATCATCCCAATTTTGTTTGGTTAAAAACTATTCATTTCGTTTATCCAATTCCTTGAACATTTTATTTGAATTTTTAATTTAATTAAGAGAAAACATTTACATAATAATAAGTATTATAAAAGATTGTAAGGATTGAGGGTAGTGAGACCAGGAAAAGACTTGGATTAAAGACTAGATCATCGAGACCTTTGATTGAAGAGACCTAAAATGGCTATGTTTCCAAAGGACGAATGCGAATATATATATATATATATATATATATATATATATATATATATATATA
>MQRK01172918.1:31195-45357 GCA_001938485.1 Girardia tigrina
CGTACCGATATCTCTGTTTGAGTACGCGACATTGAGACTAGTCGAGTTTCAGTCGAGTACTATCTTGTCTTTTGGTTTAGATTCACTTTGGATATTCTTCGGAAAACGAATTTACCGGATATAAACCGTTTGAATTGCGAGAGATCCGCACGAATCGTTCTTGGTTTCATTCCATAATTTATATTTATTTCGATAGATTTCTATATCGAATGATTATTTTATGGTAATTACATAAAATAATTTAAACATTTATTAATAAATGAATTCCTTTTATTAATAAATGGACTTCACAGTAGAATGAATTCTTGTAATTTCGAAATATAGTGGGATAAGAAATACGATAACAATTGTTAGGTGGTTTTGAAATCTGTCAATTTCTAGGTTGTTTTTTTGTGCTTAGTTTTCGCGATTAATTCTTCTTTTTTAAACAACAACGATATTTTTTTCTTTTTAAATAACTTGAATCAATAAACAAAAGTTGAGAATTTTCCTTTATTCTTTTATTGATGTTAAGAACAAAAATTGGTTGTTAGAACAATAAATCCAATGGCACGAATAATAGTTTGATGTGATAATTAACATTACATAAATTAAATAAATATTGATAAATAATATTAATCAATATTATTATCGAAAAGTAAATTAGACGATTATCAACTAATTTACTAATTAACTTTTGTTTTAATAATATGTAATTTTTTGATCAAAATTGGTGGGATAATTAAACTTCTGGATGGGACAGGTTGGGAGGTAATTTTTATTTAAATTTACCTTTATCATAAAAATTTTATTTTAAACTTTGATGAAAATAATTGGAAAGACAGCTTAATGAATTGTCTTTTCCATAAAGAAAATAAGTATAAAAAGAAATGAGGAAATAGGGTAGTAAATACATTCATAAGAATATTTTAAAATAAATAAATATAAACAATTTAAATTAATTATTGTTTGATATAATAATGTTGCTACAGTATTGTGGCCTTTTCTGCCATGGTAATAGTGGCTACAACTGCCAACTGCCTCTTAATTTCGTTATATAATATATCAAAGGCATTATTAAAGTTATCTCGACTGACATGGTCTTCAGCCAGTATTGGTGGCAGATAGAAAAAAGGTTTCTTTATATCTGAAGCTGCAGGAGTAAGCTTAATAAGATTGTCACTTTCATGACCAGAATAGTCCTTTTTGTAGTTGTTTAAAAGAGGGGGGACAGTTTCAGAATGTAATATTATTACATCATTATTACGATCCAAAGTCAAATTAGACTCTTAATTTTCTTTATTTAAAACTTTTTCGTCATTATTATTTTCAATAAGTTCCGTATTATACTTTTCAGTATTTTTGAAATCATTATGAATAGTAATTCGCAGCTCTGACAAGACTGCACGTCCCACCCCTTTTTTCCAGGTTCTGCCGAGTGGAAACCCGAATGGTTTCCTCGAGGAAAAATTTTTTCATCATTTTTTAAACTGGTATTTACTTCACCCTGTTTAAACAACTCATTAAATTTCTTTATATTAATATCGATTTTTTCGTTATTATTAGTTTTCTTATCGTTGTTTCGACTGTAATCAGTAGAGAAATTGGGTTTTACTTTTTTTCTTTTTTTACGGTCTCCCAACCATCCTCCTTTTGTATATTGATTTATTTATTTCAATAAATTCAGAAAAAAATCAAATATTTTATTTCAAGTTATTTAGAATAAAATATTAAAGTTATTTTCATCTAATTCAATTATTTGGTTTTCATCAATTTCAAAAGAATAATTATTTTTAAATAATTTACTTGTTAAAAATTTCATTGAAAAATTCTTGAAATAAATTTTGCAAGCTTTTTCTATTAATTTTATTGAAAAATTTCCTATTAAGTTCAGTTATAAATTCATCGTTTAATTTTTTGTTAATAAATTCATTAATATCAATGTTATTAAAAAAAGTTATTCAATATATAAATATCAATATTATTATTGTAACACACGAAAGGTTTATTTTCAAAACACTGTTTAATTGATAATAGTTAAACAAAATAATTATCAAAAAAACATATATTAAATATTTTAAATAATCAAAATATCTAATATCCAAAGCTCCAACCAGATTTTTCAACAGAAGAATCTGAATCCACAATGTAATCATTTAGATAAGACGGTCTTCGTCTTTCTCTACTAGGCCTACTGTTCAATGATTGTTCCTCTTGTGTTTGATTGTCTGGTAGTGATGCAATTTCCTCCATATTCATATAATATGACTTGGAATTTTCAACCAAGTCAGGCTGTCTAGGTCAAATGTCTGCGATATGTCTTGGACCGCAAAATCCGTTGCAATTTACTAGATATTTCCTTTGATCTATTCTTTTCACGACAACACCCTTGGCCCATTGCTGTGTACATGGTGTACTGTTTTCTGGTTTTACCAACACTAATTGATTCTCAATATAATCTGGATTTCCACAAAATGATTCCTTTTCACTTCTTCCAATTATATCTAACCCTATTGGCAAATAGCTATACAGCACCGAGCTTGGTGTTTCTTTTCCTTCACATGGCGTGTTATTATACCACCATAAAGCTTCCAATATACTGATATTTGATCTGGACGCAATTCTTTTGATTGTTCTGTGATTCCTTTCTATTATTCCGTTGCAGTTAGGTTGATTGATGGCACGATACATGACTCGAAAGTTTCAATTTTCCATTAGCTTGTTTAATTCTACTGAATGAAATGTGATATAATTATCGATAATTAGTTCCTTGGAAGACCCGCGATCACAGAAAAAACTTGAGAATTCTGAGACAATTGACTTGACATCTTCAGCCTTTATTAATTTCCATTACGCAAAGCGAGAAGGACCACAATCGAGTGCACTTAAAATTTTTTTGTTGATTGTACTTTGTAACATCCACAGCAAGTCTTGTTCAGTTTTCATTGACGCTCAGCCTACCGGTTTTCCATTTTACGGGTGACAGATCGATGGATTGACATTTTGATATCTTGAAATCAGATCTTTGATATCCGCGTTTGGCACACCTATGCCTTGCTTCGCACATAGATATCGCATTCTGTTTGCGTCTAAATGATACTTATCATGAAGTTGCTGCAGCTTGAGTAGATCGTCCGTAACCGTTAAAAAACAATTGCTTCTTTTTAATTGTTTTTGGATTCTTGTCAACTCGTCCGCCTTGTTATCTTCGCTACAAACAAACTCGATCTTCAACTCAATCTCATATTCCTGACACAGCTCCTTGATCATCGACAGTCTTCGTTTTATTAAAAGCTCAGATGAAGCCTTGGTATTTATTTTTTCGCGATCTGAGATTGTTTAGGTTATCCACGAAACTACTGAATTATTATCCGATTTTACTATCACGCTCCTTAAACCCCATTTCACACATAAATTTAAACTGTTTACAACTATTTCTAGTTCAGCTACATTAATATACCTAGAATCATCAGTTTTTCTCAACCATGATGCGTCCTCAATTATGTTCCCTTTGACTTCTAACACCGCACCAATGGCTATTGATTTGCGTCGCACCATATAATATCTTCCCTGCAGTCATCAATGGCCCTTAAACATCTGCAAGGATCACTCTCCCTCACTGTCTTTAAAACCCATTTATTCTTCTCAAATAATTCTTCGTCTGTCTTTTCATCCCACCTTCCCTCACTAAGTCGTTTACGATATGAACATGACTGACGTAGTCAACTAGCTACCGGATGTATTCCAACTAATTGTCCGCATAACGAATATAACTCACGAAGTGAAATTGATTCCACATCCAGCTCATCCCTTACCTGATTATCCCTCTTCCATCTCACTACATCTTTGTCCTTAAAGACTTTAATTCCTAAAACTCGAACTTAGTTGGCTTGTGACAGATTTTCCGGTTTCTTACATTTGAGACCGAAGTTATTGAACACTTTTTCTACTTTTTCAACAGAAATGAAACTTTCATTTACATAAATATCATCAATATAAGAGTCGGTATTATCACGCATCCTGGTGTCAGAGTTCAGAATCCACCTAACGATTTCTGTCATTATAGTTGGTACAATATTTAAACCAAAACCCATCCTAGTTAAAGCATATTTCTTGTTGTTAATGATACTATATTGGTAACGCCACATCTGCTTATGGACATGAATCTGCATGTACGCCTCTGACAAATAAAGCATTGAAAAAGTCGAACCCCTACGTCGCCAATCGCGGAGCTTTTCTAAACATATGTCTGCAGAACCACTATAAACGTCCACGTAATTGTTTAATTTTCTAAAATCAAAAATGGGTCTTATCTTGGACTTATTAGCCTGTACTATTCCAAATATCGGTATGGATCCTATCGATTTACCCATTTCCTTCTCATTGTACTCGATTAGATAACCATTTTTCTACCCAACCTTCTAAAATTTTCAACGTTGCAACATCTTTTAATTTGTTGACCTTAAAAACTTACTGTCGATTCGGAAGATGACTCGGAGCCTCACTTTTCCAATTCCATTTAATCGACCAATTTTCCTTAAACTTAATCTCTTCCTATAAATTCCAGTCTCGTAACTAAGAGACTTTCTCTCAACCAAAAGATCCAGAAAAGGTAAGACTCCGTTCTTTTCATTTTCAACTGTAAATGTTACTTTTCCATATATGACTTTTACAGTTGAAAATGAAAAGAACGGAATATTACCTTTTCTGTTTCTTTTGGTTGAGAGAAAATCTCTTATTTACGAGAATGGAATTTATGGGAAGTAAACTGATACAGGTTTATATACTTCACCGGACAGTTTCTGTGAATTGAAGCATAATATAAACATGATTAAAGGCTCAATTACCGCTCCTAGTCCTTGTCTTCTATTTTTGGAAAAAATTTACATGTGATGTTAATATTAATGTCGAAATTCTGTGTAAGCATTTTGACAGTTAATGGGAGAGTGTCGTGTAAAGCATTGTTAATTAGGTCATGTTGCCCTAAAATCAATGTTCAATCGGCAGTCTCAACCAGCTTATTGAGAATTTTTGATTAGCATGGTTTCATGCAATCGATTACATAATCATCATTTTTGTATTTATATACAGGTGAATTGATTACTAATCAGTGATCTGAAGATGACGGTTGATCCGTCGAAATATATTGTCTCTAAATATATTTTAAAATGGATGAGTTTCGTTTTCAATGAAAAAATTTCATCCGGATTTCATTTTATCAATATTATTATTATTATTATTTGTATAATTTTTTAGATTTTTAAAAAGCGATTTATTATTAATAAAACCAAGATATAAATTATGAAAATCATTATCTATTATTTTAAATAAAAAATCATTTCTATTAATAGTAAAATTACCCTGAAAATCACGATAAATCTCGTCAAATTCATCGATATTCGGTATTTTCTTTATCGTTCGATCGGTCTATATACCGGCTCCTTTTCCGGTCGAATCCATCAGTTCTCCTTGTCGTATCATCGGCGGAGCAATACCATGTGATTCGTCTGGTCCAGGCGGTTCCAAATCAGATCCGATCTTTCTATAATTCGTATTATTTTGTTCGCATTTTTGGATTTTGTCCTCTTGGATTGATAACAAAATAGCGTCCAAAATTTCTCCGATAACTGTGTTCGTTTTGATTTTGTTTTGTTCATCAAAAATCTCAATGGGAAATTTGGAAATAATTTTAGCCAATACTATAGTACAAGGCGAAAAGAAGGTGATTAAAAAGCCTTCAAAATAGGTTTCTAAAAACCATGGATATATATGTATATATATATATAACTAGAAAGCAAGCTAATAAAAAACTAATAAAAAGAATGAAAAAAATCATAATTAACTTTTAAAATGAGATATTCAAATCAATATTAAAATATAAAATTTCATCAATAATATTTATTATTTAATCAATGATAATTTTAAATGTCTAAACGTAAAACTTATGACGATGAAACCGTCAAACCACCGAAAACGTTATCGTTTCCACGAGCATTCGTGCTCGGAGTGTTCTTCCTGTCGACCCTCTGGATCATCGTCATCGAATCGATCTCCTATTCTACGACTCACAAATCGAATTTCTATCCTCTAAAGTCGGAACTCGACTATCAAATCGTGGAAATTCTTATGATAATTATGAATTGTTCGAAAAAGCTATTTATATTTGTCATTGTTAACAACAGTTTGGTATTGTCGCTTTGTCCGCTATTTATCTACTTTGAGTCGAAAAGAACCGAGTTTGATTGTCCGCGACTCCACAAACAAATCTGCTTGATCGTCATCGTGTCGTACTGGTTGATCATCTTCGGCAATTTCACACATTCTTTCGTTCTTTCTTTGACGTTGTTGAGACTGAGTAACGAACAAATTGAGTTCATTAATAAACACTTTCTTAGTCGTACGTTTGTGTTATTTGAGCACTTTATTATCTGTTTGGTTTTATCGATTTGTATGTTATCTTTCATTCAGTCAGTTTGTCTATATTCTGTTATTTATTATCCGAAATTGAATGTGTTTCGTTCGATGAGATTCATCGAAAAACGACATCGAAATTTCGAAGATAAATGTGAAAATATTTCCATTAATAATTATTGCGTCAAGAATTCCTTTCACGACATCTTCCAGTCTCAGATATATTGTTTTGATGTCGGATGTCAGAGTTCTTTGAGGTTCAGAAGGTCAAACTTCCAATCTGAAACGTTCCTGTAGTAAAAATGCTGATTTCAATGTTCCAGAACTTCACAATCAAATGTTTCCTAACGGTTATTAATCTTCAATCATGTATTCTTTCTATGACACTGCTGCGTGTAAATTCCGACCAAATGAAATTTGTTAATAAATATTTTTCAAGTCGTACGTTTGTGTTTTTTGAGAACTTTTATTTTATCTAGTAGTATTTTATCTTTTTTTCAGTACTGATACTGTCTTGTCATTGTGAGTAAATATTGATGGTAACCCGACATTTGCGTGCGAAACGAATTAAGTGATCACAAAATTTGTTAATAACTAAATTTACTAAATTTTTTTAAAAATATGTTGATTTTTTATTAATAATTCGTAAATACTGAAAATATGTGGCGCGAAATATAGAATGAAGGCTTATCTAATATTTATCGTACCGACGAAAACTCTAAATTATCAACAAAAATGTTAATTGTACTTGTTAAGAGCACTGATACAATTATCTTCCAAACATTTATTATTATATCACAATTTTCATCACAACTCTAAGGAGTTCTTTCACCGGGACACTGGCGGTTTTCGCCCGTTTAGTACCGCACGTAGAGGAATGAAGATCCTCGATCGACGTCGCATCTGTATTTTAGTTCGTTTCTCCATTTTTTCTAATTATTTAATATTGTTGCAACAAACAGATAATGAGGAAGAACAAGAGACGATTTAATAGACATGTTTATTGTTAATTCCATACATTCACATTTTCACAATTATTTAAACAAAATTTACTAAGGAATGTAAAAAATAATGGCAATTTATATTCTTTATTAAAAACTGAACGCCATTTTTCAAAATTATTTTTGTAATTAATTTCAGCGGATTACCCGCCATCGTCAGACTAAATTAACACTAGCTTTTTGCAACTTAAATATGAGAAAGGTGATTGTGTAATCAATTGTGTAATATTGGCTCTATTTGAAAATGTTTAACAGAGAAGTTGAGTGTGAAGCTTGAATATTAATTTTTGGATATATGGATCTTATTAATAAGGCATCAAATGTTACTCTCTCCCATTAATTTTTAAATCGATTACACAGAATGTTAAAATCATTTTCTCCGATTTTCTTTTTACATATTGCACTCATTATCCAACCGACTATGATCTTTGATCCGTTTGTAGAGATGACGAGATGTATCTCCAATGTATGTGGCGTTACACCCATTACATATATATTTATAAACAAGGTGTGAGCACAAACCGAGAGGAATGGGAGATTTATTACTGAACATTTCACAAATTTTATATGATTGGGAAATAATTTTTAGATTCATGGTATTTGGAATCAAACTTTTCAAAATTGATGATTTTAAATGTTTAAAGCCCTCTGAATAAGGAATCGATACGATATACCTTGATTCAAGTAGGTTATAATTTGTATTAGGGGAAATGGTTTGATGAATCGTATTATTAAGATTTTTATTATTACTTTTTGACTCATTTTATATTTTTACTAAAGTTTAATGAGTTAATTTTTCAATAAATGATTTCGACCATCCATTCTTATTTAATAAAATTGTTCATTCATGGGCATTTAAATATGTTGACGAAAGAGACCAAGAACGATATTTTAAATGGTCATATTTTTTCTACTAGTTTTCCAAATATTTCGTGTATTTTCCGGAATACGGTTGAGGGGTCGTTTGATCCAACTTTTATTTTAACAAGTTCCCTCATAATTTCCAGATTTTTTTTATCTCTGGTGAATGCAGATCTCATTTTTGTTTCTCATGTATCTCCCTGTTCATTCTCGTATTTGTTTATTGCTTCCAGAGTCATGAAGGCTGTCACCATCAAGACTCTTCTTTCTTTTGAGAATCCCATGATCTTCGTATATCTGCCTAAGCTCTTTAGAAATTCCTCAACTTTTGACTCAGATACGTCGAATATTTCTGGGCCTCTGATGTTCGGAGTCACGTGGTCGTTGGTCTCCATATTACAGTATGATTCATAAGTCTGTTCACTCCTTCATATTTTGATTACTTATTTTCTAACTAAATATTTGACGTCATATTCATTTTGAATATTTGTTTATATATAGTTTTTTATACTACACATTTGAATTTATATGTTAAATATTGAAATTTTCATTAATGACTTATTTTTTTTTAATTTTAGATAAATTAAAATGTCAAGAGTATTTAGTGAATTTGAGCGTGGAATGATTGTTGCACTTAAAAATACAGGACGTACATGGAATCAAATAAAGGTCGAACTATTTACAAGATATAATAGAAATATTTCAAAACGTGGAATGTAAAAAATATGGGTAAAGTTTTTAAAAACAGGAGAAGGGAAAGACCAGCCACGTGGATGCAGACATCCTAAACTAAGCGCCAGATCAGAAAGAGTAATTAAACGCATAAGTCGTTTAAACAATGATATTTCCACGTTCAATATTACAAGGATATTTAATTCTTCTTCCTCAATAGCCATAAGTAAGTTGACAGTCGAAAGGATTTTATAGAAATATGGAATACGTGCATTCAAAGCTGTAAAGAAACTTTTCCTTAGCGCTAAACAGAGACAATGAAGAATGCAGTGTGCTTCATTATATCAAAATTGGGATAAAGAAACATATTATTCTGTTATATTTAGCGATGAATGCATTTGCCAATGTTATAATCATCCTGGTAGACGTTGGATCAGACGAACTAGAAATGAAAGGCTCAAACTCGGAAACATCCATGAAACCATGAACCACGGAGCCAAAGTTCATGTCTGGGGGTGCTTTTCGACAAATGGAGTAGGTCTTCTTAGAAATGTAGAAGGTTCAATGAATGCTCAAATGTACCAGGAAACTATAATACATGACATTGATATGATTGGAAAGTGCTTGGTATTTCCAAAACAACAATGTTAGGTATATGGAAAAATAAATTTTAAATAAAAGTATTAAAAAATAAGTTTCTTTTAATTAACAAGATAAAATAAGAATTATTTATCTTTTTACAATATTAAATATAAATTACATATAAATAAGTAGGGTAAAAAGGGATAATAAAAATAAATAGTTAAAAATAAAATAAAAGGTGTTCTTATAAAAAAGATAATTAGGATATCTTAAAAGATAAATAAAGAAAATTTATATTTAGAAGGATAGTATAAAAAGAGGAGAAAGAAGATGAAAACGCCCTTAGTTATTTTTTTAATTAAGAAGAAAGATTCTAATTAATCAGTCAAAAGAAGATTTTTAATTGAGCAAAAGAAAAGTTATTCAACCAGAAGAAGATATTTATTTGAGCAGAAAAATAAAATTGTGATCATAAAAGGAAAACTCAACAAGATTTGGAGATAAAAAAAATTGGACAGGATTTACTCAACTGAAATAACTGATAAAAGTGTTATAAATCCTGATCAAAAACCTACAGTTATTTGACAGAAAAGCAAAGAAAGAAAAAAGTACGAGACATAGATTTCTCTAATATAATTTATATATTATTGTTCAATATATATTTATATACCCTCAAATATCTCTTTAGAGTAAGCAAAGTACTGCTTCTCTTCTACCCAAAATCCAAATTATTAAATAAGATTAAGTCGCACTTCAAATTTGCTAAATTGTTATTTTTGTACATAAAGAAAATAAATATTTACAAATAATAAATCTTTGTTTTAATTTCATTTTCGTTATTTTATTTGATCACCGAGATATCCCAACAATTTTGGCGCCCAACATGGGGCTCGATTTTGAAGAATATTAAATATTTGGATAAATCCGAAAACCACGTTTGTTGGAATATCAGCGTGAGTATATAAGTTTAGAGCCGTAAGAGCACGCACAGCACACGCAGAGCAGATAGTAATATCACCAACTTTAAATATTTGAAATTTTGCTTTACATTTTTAGAGGCAGAGCGCAAGCAACACATAGTAATTATAGCGTGAAATCTACATAAATAAACAGCAAAAATATATAATATACGTACAACTGTTACACGAAGCATGTCAGATATTGAAAATAAAAATAAAAAACCCGAGGTGAGGGCATTAGATTTTCTACAATTAGAGTCATTTTCAGGAAAGCCTGAAGAGTTTGATAGATATTTTAAAGATTATAGAAGTTATGCAAACGCGAGCGGTTGGGGAGAAACCGATATGACGCGTAGATTGCTTCTTTATCTAAAAGGATATACCTTGCAAGCCTTTAATGCGTTAGAGCCAATGGCGACTATTGATAAAATTGTTGAGAAATTAAGGTCTATTGTAGTTGTAGACGTTGAATTAGGAAAAATTTACGCAAATAATTTTAGAAATAGAAAACAAAGACAAAATGAAAATGTTACGGAATACTGTTTTGCGCTAAGAGAATTAGCCGGAAAGGTGTTTGGAAAAGATACTAAAGTGGTATCACTAATTACAGACCAGTTCTTAAATGGTATCCATGCATATATTAGAGATGCTCTGGTTCTAGTAGATTATAAGGCTTTTGACGAATTGATACAAAAAGCCCGACGGGTTGAATCGAATAATTTAAATAAAATTAAACCTATAGAAATAGGAGCAACAGGCCCGATATTTAAAAATGTAGATTCGAGAAATAATCAACAGTCCGGTGGTAGGGCTGATGGCAATTCCTTGAATCGATATAATAATAATAATATAAATAATTCATATCAGAATGGTGGAAATAATTACAGAGGGAATAATCGAGGAAATGGTCGAGGATATAGTAATCGCGGAAACAATAGAAATAATTGTTATAATGGAAATAATAATGGATATAATAGAAATAATAATCATGGCTATAATGGAAATAATAGTGGATATAATAAAAATAATAATAATGGAAATAATAATGGATACAATGAAAATAATAATAATGGATATAATGGAAATAATAATAGAAATAATGAAAATAGAAATGATAATAATGGGAATAATAATCAAAGAAATAATGGATATGAAAATAATAATAATAACGATAATATATATAATGATAATAACAATAAAGGAAAAAATAAACAAAATCGATGATTTAATAGCAATAGAGGCAATGCCGTAGCTGCGGGTTGGCACGGGTGGGCAGTGCCCAACCGCTGAGACCGTCTGCCCACCCGTGAATTTTGCCATAAATGAAAAATCTGTGTCAATTTTTTTTCATGTAATATTTCATTTAATTAAGGCAGTCAAAATGATAATCATGTTGATGATGATATGCTATTGATCAAATTGTATAATATTTTTCTTTGAAGAATTTGTTTAAGTATATTGGATCAATATCTGTTATTTTGATTGCGGTATCCGCTAGCAAACGTGGTAAGAAGCATACGATTAACCCCTGCGAAATTTGAAAAATAATTTTTTCATCGAGATCTTATTGAGTCATATAATAAACAATATGGTCCAATTTATCATGTAGCTATAAAATAATTTTCGCTTTAAACTTTTTAAATGCTTTAAAAGTAGGCCGCTCCTACAGGCCGCCTACTGACTAAATTGTTTGTGATTGTGCCTCCATTTCTGTTTCTCTGTTTTCATGTTCTCGTTGATTCTACGCTCAGTCAGCTAATGAATAAATGAATAAAAAGTATAATCTTGATATAAGTTGCAAACCAATGAGAATGGTGTTTTGTAAATAAAATTATTTTTTTATCAAAAGTTACAACTATTTTGCAATTCTACCTTTCAGTTTTTACAAAGTATTCATTGATTTTTATAAGGTAACCTTTTTTGTTTTAGATATGGACATTCGTCGATTCTTCACATCTTCTTCTAAAGCATCCAAGTCTTCATGTATTCCCATAGCTGGTAGAACAGAGACAGCAGTCCGTTCAAATGAAGCAATTGTTCAAAACAAAGACACAATCTCACCCACACTGGCCACACTTCAGCGTTCATCTTACATTGTAGCAGACTCTTCCGAATGACCATCAGATTTGGGTGTGGATATGCCAATGCAGCCTAAATTGCATCCATCTGCCTATCCAAAATCAAAATTCGGGAAAACTGAGCGTCGCTTTAACCCGGACTGGTTCAATAAATGTGAATGGCTTGAATACAGTCAAACTCGAGATGCTGCGTTTTGTTCCCCTGTAATAAGTTTTCTCATCTTGGATGTATTGCCACACATCAGGTAGAATCAGAAACAGTGTTTTCTCACAAGGGCTACCAAAATTGGAAATATGGTTTAGAAAAGCATGAACCACCGCACAGCTATGGTTCTGTGGAAAGATTTAAAAGAGCGACAGCAAAAAGGTAAGGAGGTTTCTTCAATGGTGCACGAGGAACAATGTGAAAGGAATCGGTACTATGTCCAGTCTACAATGAATATTATTTGTTGCTCAAGAAATTAGACGTCCCAAACAAGTTGCTGCAGTCTAAAACAGCAACATTTTTGGATGCCGTTGCAATTGTCAACACGACAAACGAGGTCATTCAAGAAATGAACAATGAAGACACCTTTCTATCCTTCTGGAATCAAATCACTTTCGAAAGTGGTAATAGTGGTCACCCATCAGCAAAGCGAACGCGCATTGTCAGCCGCCGATTAGCTGAATATGATCCACGTGGTCCAGCTGCTGTATCAACATTCTCTTCGGAACCTCATTTAATCTCATCTACTCCTACCGATTCTGAACGTTGCAAAGCATGGTCAACGTATCACAATCTTGTAAATGGATTTATTGCTGAGCTGAATAAACGCTTTGGTGAATTACAATGCAATATTGCCATCTCTGTGGAGGCCACTCACCCAGCTTCCAAGAATTTTATGGAAAAGGTCGCACTTCAACCACTTGCAGACCTTGCTGGACTGGTGCTTGATGATGCAGAATTTCAGCTGGTGAAAAAGTTCTTCGCGTTAGAGACGAGCCGGACAAATGACCCTGCCTTTATTCAGGCCTCTCCTATCACAGAAGCTATGCCTACTGTGCGTCAAATCGTATCATTGGCATGGACAATCGGTGTTCGAACGGCTGTTAGCGAGTCGTCATTCAGCACTTTGAAAAGAATATTAACTCCACAGAGACGTTCAATGCTCCACCAAAGAAAAGCTGACTTGATCCTTATATCCTTCGAAAAAGAACTAGCGAAAAATATTCAGTGCAGTGGTAGTTTAATGCGTCGCTTTTGGGAAACTGGACAGAGACTGTGAAACACTACTTTCGTATGTTTTGTGTGTGTATGTGATTTTCTTTCTTCTGCTTTTGTACAAAGTCTTGGCTTGATTAGTTGTTCTTTGTATTTAGTCCTGTGTTTGAAGAGTGTGATAGTGATGTTCTTCAAACATGCTTGTCTATTCTGTGTGTGTTTTCGATACCCCGCTTAATTCCTAACTCTTGGAGCGACACTCTTATTATCTATAAACATATCCTGCGATAATTGATTAATGAAAATGGGAATCGAAGATTAGAGGGTCCGTAGTACAGTGAGGTGCAGTTCTATATTGTGACTTATGTGAGCATGTTGTCTCGTGGCAAAGACATTATTATTCTAAAACCAGTGAGAC
>MQRK01172918.1:45474-58747 GCA_001938485.1 Girardia tigrina
CTGGATGGATTATCTAATTATAAAAGTAATTTGAATGAATAATTAAAATTAGAGTTAATAAAGCGCTCCTCTTGTAAACAATTTCCTCTCTCTTATAAAGTAATCGACCCGTGCGGACATTTCAGAATAGATCGTGTAAATCAAACTGTCATTGCTTGGTTGAAAGAGTTTGTAAAATTTGTCCAGAATCATTGTGCACGGGAGCGACAATCCGTCAGCATATCAGTTCTTTACAAGATCAACAATGATGAACGAGTGAAGTTTGTTTAGGAGTTCATATAATGTTTTGCAGAACTCAGTGAGGGACAATTTATTCAAACTAGAAATTTCTATTGCGAAATTAGGTTTATTATTATTATTTAGTGATCCTGACTGAGACACGAGGAAATAATTTATCAACAAATAGAAAATAATTTTATCTTAAAAATAAATCAATAATAAAATTGATTAAAAAATTTTGATATACATACTTACTTACCGTTGATTTATATGTCGTTGGCGTGTGTCTAGTTAGTGGACGTTATTTTTTTATGTTAGAAAATTTTATCATAATTAAATTTTTTGTGATACAAAAAAAAAGAAATCAATAAAATTAAATTGATTGAATTAAATAATTACTTACCGTGAATTACGACTGTTATGTTTATGATAATGTTCAATAAAAGGTATACGACATATTAGTTATTTATTATTATTTTTTTTCGGATTAGAATTTTTTATTGTTGAAAGTTATAATTAGTTTATCTACTTTTATTTATTTTTACGTAAAATTCGCTATTTTGCGGTTGTCCGTAAATAGTAAATTTTACAGAGACGATTGCAGCTCTTTTGAGTGACTTCCATTTGTTGTGTTACTGCTGTGTTACTCTTTTCTCAACTAAACTAACCTGTGTGCATTTATATTTAAATATCACCAAATTTGGACAAAAATATTCACTTTTGGAAGTGGAAGAATGTCCGGAAGCGAGTCCAAATAGTATAGAAGAAGATCCAGAACAAGTGATTTTGTTTTCTTAGAGGCAAAGGAATGTAAAGTTAAATATTTAGATGAAGTTTTCAGATGCGGTCAAACTGCACAACCAGTTAAAGCAACTAACTTTCCGGAAGTTGCAACAATCACTGCTAAACAATGCGAAGAAGTATTCATAACGGGAAAATTAAAACCAAATAGTTCTGATTAAACCATCATACTGGATGAAAAAACCTGGAGTAATACTCAAGAGGAGTGTAAACGTTGTAGGATGGGCCATGCCATCAGGTTGGTGTGAAGGAGGATCATACACAATATGGGGAAATAAATATGATAAATTAGTTGTTAAACGTCAATACATGACGGAATTAAGAAAATTCCAGGCTACATTCGATAGTGTAACTCGGAAAATGATGACACATCCATTCTGTTTTGCCGAAGATGGAGGTTGTGATACTGGGGAATCCACAATAATCTACCAATTAGATAAAAAAGAATGTCCATTAACATTGTTAAAAACAACAAAATTTAAACTTTATCAAAGGTTATTATACGATAATGATGCGACTGAAAATATAAGGGACAAAAAGAGGAAGAAGGTTGTGTCCAAAAAGAAAAAGACGCCAACAATATATATGTCAGTAAAAACGTTTGAAGAACTAGAACAAGGTGGTATGTATACACAAAAATCTTTAGAGGATGCAAGGAGACAAATGCTGTTTCCAATTCAAGTACAAAAGGTTGTTCAAATTCTCGTTGATAAAGTAACAAGAGGAGCATCATCCAAAGAGCCTGATTTCGAGCTACTACTATCTCCAGACCATTTCAAGAAGGCAGCAATGACAACATTGAAAAGTTTATGGGGAAATTTTAAAGTATTGGGAAACATATTCTCCGGATTCTTGGGAATATACTACATTATATTGGCTATAAAATTATTATTTTCAGCTTTATTATCATTTAAGCAGTTACATGCCGTGTTTTGGAGAACATGGAAATTACTCACATGTTTCTGTCCAATTTTTGCTAAATATTTAATAACTATTAAACATAGCAAAGATATCAAACATCTAATAAAAAAGCCTACAGTGGAACCAATTCCTATGGAAGGACCAATACACTCTCAAAATTCAAATAATAGGGCATATGAATTATTGCCAGATAAGCCTTGTGAGGATGGAGCATATAAACAGCCAAGAGAAACATTACCGAATATTCAATCCGATATGTGGAGAAAAGAACAAAATCATTTTTCATTCAATGAAATGGCTGTTATCGAAGAAATTAATGCATTAAATAAAGATGGAACACAGAGAGACCAACAGCTCAAATTCGAATAAATAAAAAGAAAATAATAGCTTTGATTGACACAGGAGCGGTTGTATCTCTTATAAAAATGAAATTTTTATCAAAGGAGCAACAAGAAAATATAGACAAAATAGTCAAAATTTGACATCTTGAACCAGTCATACCTTAAATACCGAGGGTAGAATAACCCTCCCCGTTCAAATGGTGGATCAAGAAATTCAGACTGAATTCTATGTTATAAAACAATTTCCGCATGACTGCTTATTAGGAATGAATTTCCTAACTCAATTAAAAGGATACTCAATAGATCTTCAAAATAATCAATTAATTAACCAAAAACGTAAAATAAAAATTCCGAAAGAAGGTCAAGTTACGATCGGGAGAGAATTAATAATTCCTCCCAGGAGGGAAATATATACACTCGAAAATGGGGAAATAGAAGATTACAGAGGAGACTATATATTCATTCCGAAAGATATGCCAGATTCAGAAATTGAAATTGCGTCTTGTGTAGTAAGACCCAATGACGGAAAAGTACCCGTACGATTAGCAATTACTCAAATAAAACAAAAAGGTTTAGAACCGGAACGGTTATCGGTAAAATTCAAAAAGCCGAAATATAAATAAATGCATTAAATATTACAGGAAAAAATGTTACGAAGCCTGAAGTCAAATCTTACACTACACTATTAAAGGATAATGATTATCTAACAAATCTACAAAAATTAGAACTATCGAAAATATTAGAAGAATATAGTGATGCTATGGCAACACACGAATTCGATTTAGGTGACGTGCGAATAGTAGAGCATGCTATCGTAACTACAAATGAGAAACCGATCACCCAAAGAGCATATTCCCTCCACCAAAAATACAGAAAGAAATTAAAAGGCAGATGAAGCAATTATTGGAAGAAAAAATCATTCGGGCTAGTGCATCACCATGGGCATCGCCAATAGTCCCAGTAAAGAAAAGGGATGGTGAAATTCGTATGTGTATTGATTATCGAGCATTAAATGCCGTTACTAAAAGAGATACTTATCCTTTACCAAGACCCCATGAAATGTTTGACAAATTAGGGGGTTGCAAGTACTTCACGAAATTAGATGCAAATAAAGGTTTTTACCAAATAAAAGTTAAAGACTCAGACATCGAAAAAACCGCATTTACTACTGGAGAAGAACTATATGAATTTGTAAAGATGCCATTCGGACTAACGAATGCACCAGCTACGTTTCAACGTGGAATGAATAAAATTTTAATAGATTAAAAACACGCTCGAGTATATATCGATGATGTTTGAGGAACATAAAATACATGTAGCAGATGTATTAACCGAATTCAGAAAAGCAGGAATAAAAATAAAACCCACAAAATGTGAATGGGCAAGACCTCAAGTATTGTTTTTAGGTCACATAGTATCAGGGTTTGGAGTGGCACCCGATCCAGAAAAATTAATACGAGTTAAAGAATTTCCTGTACCGAGAAGTATAAGAGAAGTATAATGTTTTTTGAGATTGGCAGGATATTACAGGCGATTTTAAAAAGATTATTCAAAAAGATTATTACAATAGATTATTCGTAAATTGCCATCCCTCTGACAAATTTAACAAAAGTACCTAAAGATATGGCAAAAAATGAAATTAAGAAATTATTCAAATGGACAGATGAATGTCAAAGCGCATTTGATAAGTTAAAAAATAATTTAATAACGGCACCAGTTTTACGTTATACTGACTTTACAAAACCTTTTCTTTTAATGACAGACGCAAGTGGAGGAGCCTTAGGCACTGTCCTGTGTCAAGAGGATGACTAAGAAAGAGATTATGTTGTAGCATATGCCAGCCGAGTTTTAAAAGGAGCCGAAACTCGTTATTCAACCATAGAAAGGGAATGTCTAGCAATCGTGTTTGGTGTAACACATTTCAGACAATATTTATACGGTGCAGAAAAAATTTTGAAAACGGTTCACAAACCTCTAGAGAGTTTAATGAAGAATAAAAATGCATCATGTCGGTTAATTGGTTGGGCAATGAGATTACAAGATTGCGATATAAAAATAAAATATAGAGCAGGAAAGGCAAATGCAAATGCGGAGGCATTGTCTAGAATCCCAGTTGCTCTAATAGAAAATGAGACAATAAAAAGTAAAGAGATCCGACATTGAGTCGTGGATCCAATCATGTGCAATTTGCGCAACTCGGAAAAATACGGGCAACCAAAGGAAAGTTCCCTTAAAGCCAATGCCAGTAACAACAGCTCCATTTGAATTATGTGCAATGGATATTGTTGGACCATTGCCAGAAACAGTAAATGATAACAAATATATTTTAGTTTTTGTAGATCATTTTTCGAAATTTACTGAAGCTTTTGTAATGGCAGATAAAAAGGTTGAAACACTTGCACATTTCATTTGTTTCATCGAGCGCATTATATTCAAATATGGACCACCCAAAAAGATTTTAACTGATAGAGGGCAAAACTTTATGAGTAGTATAATGAGCCAAATAAATCACATCTTTGCAATATTAAAACTTAATACTACAGGTTATCATCCGGAAACCAATGGGTTGGTTGAACGGATGAACGGTACATTTCTAAACAGAATGGCATGTTTAACAAACCAAAAACAATGTGATTGGGATATTTTTATTCCATATGTATTATTCGTAATAAATAATACCAAAATAACATAGCGGCTTCTTTAGATTCTGAAGAGTCTTTTCTCTGGCGCTATTGGGGGTCTTCATAACGATGGAAGAATTATAAAAGAATTTATTGAAAATTTTTGTCGGGGTGTTGAAATGTTGATGATTTAAAAAAATTATCTTTAATTCCTTTTTGAAATTATCATCCGAATTATCCAAACGATATTGAGACTTCGGTTTCTGATTCGACAGGTACTCCGTCTTTGATTACTCCGTCTCCAACATTTATCTCAAACGTTTCATAATCAATATTCAAGTGTTCAAAATCGATATTTAAACCAACAATCGATTGAAACTGATCAATCAATAAACCGAAATCTGATGTAGAAATTTTTTTTCCAGCGCTAAACTAGTCACAGAAAAATCCCGTTTCTCTAGATTCACTGCTGCAGATCTCTCCAGAAAGTAAATTCTCAATGACAGAATTGAGCAGAAAATGATGATGATCTCCATAATGCGTCTCGAGCTTGAATTATTATTTCCTGACAGAATCGAATAGACACTCGGACGATCGTTGATCGAAAACTTCAACTCAGATTCGAGAATTTTCACTCGAATTAGATTATTATTTTTATTCATATTCGCTTTAATTTTCGTTGATAATTCATTCCAAATATTCAATTTGCTTATCATCGATTTACATCATTAATTCGTTGAAAATTTAATTTTTATAAAATTTAGCATTTAATCAATTTGAAAATTCACAAGGAAATTTAATGAATATTTAAACAACTTCGATATTTGATTTATTTAAAATCGTGAAACACCCAGGGTTGATAGATACTCAAGGAAACGGTGGATTAACGACGTTAATGGAAGCAGTAGTACATCAAGCACCATTTCATACAGTAAGAGCACCACTTATTATATATTCAAATTTGATGCTTCAGGATCAACGTGGAAATACCGCATCCGATTACAGCAAAAAATACGGATCAGAGTTAGTTAAATCAACATTCGAGATAATCGAAAACAACGAGATTACATCATTAGACGGAAAAGGGCCGCTGTCTTATATGTGCGACACCGAGATTTAGAGCAGATAAAGTTGCGTGATAAACTACGAAAAAGGAAGAATTATTCATAAAAGGCGTTAATTTACATAATCGACAGAGGAGTAAGTTATCAATAGATATTAAAAGAAAGGAAAAAACTATGGTTACAAGAGATGAAAAAGGCGTGAAGGTAAATAAGAACCAAGTCTATATTCATAGATATTTAAAATTAATTATACTTGTAATGCCTTACTTACTGACACTACATAAAGAATAACCTCATTGTGATGTCTCCCGATATTTTATTATCCTATGTTTTTGTTTTTTTTGTGCATTGTTTTCTTGACAGTTGTGAGTGATGTAATTGCAATTTATGTATTTTTTTTGAAAAGAGTGCTATTTGTTCAAAACTAGGAAGAATTCCGTAGCAAACTCTGTCAACAATCTTGCGAAAGTTATATATCATAACCCATTGAAAAGTAATCATGAAAATTACCACAGTTATCAAATTCTCTAGTGGAAGGAAATAAAAGCCTATTATCTGAAGAAAAGAATCATTTAATTGAAAATGTTGATAAAGAAAACAGAAGATCTCTTTCAAAAAAAATCTCAATATGAATTTGATCGTCGGTAACAATGATTTAAAAAATTATCTTAATACATAGAAAAGCAGTATCCATGATTATTATCGTCAGAATAATTGAACTA
The DNA here is from genome assembly GCA_001938485.1 of Girardia tigrina. Lineage (NCBI taxonomy): Eukaryota > Metazoa > Platyhelminthes > Tricladida > Dugesiidae > Girardia > Girardia tigrina. The sequence continues at coordinate 52,164 of MQRK01172918.1, forward strand.
AAAAAATCAATTAATAGATTAATATTCAAGAAATATTTGACGGCTATTCAAAACGAGCGAAAATATGCTGTTGATTCGTTTCCGTACCTGAGTGGAATAATTTGTTGAATTCTTTTTAACAAATTGCCGGGTTAACGAGATAAATCAATTAGCGAAAAGAAATAACGTCGGCGAATCAATTGTTTTCGTTCGACTGATTTCCGTTTCGGACAAATTCAAATCATTGTTACAATCTTCCCAAATCTACCAACAGACAGAATCCGAAACCAACAGAGGAATAGTTCGCTCATCTAACTTAGTCTGCAACATTCCAATTATGGCAAAATTTATCAATAAGACTACCCTGTTACTACGAGTTTGATCCTCTCGTGAATCGAATTACAAGTAATGATTTTTTTTATTGTCGTTGACAGAATTACTTGATTCGATTGTTCACCCTGTGATCTTTTCTTGTTGTGATTAAACAATCTCTTTTCCCTCTTCGTCTTTCCCTTGGTTTGTTATACTACATTATACCTTTATTATTTGGTTATTTATTCCATTTTACTTTATTTATTGTGTAAAATACGTTATTACGTAGCCGAGTTGATAAAATCCTTGAGTCTTATCAGTTCGCTTCCGTAATAGTTATCACTATAAATTTTAGTAGAAATATTTGTTGTTAGATTCGATTTGAAGAGCGCTTTGTTTTTACAATCTAGTTTCACAACAATACTGATTATTTTCTCTTTTATATTACGAGGTATAAGCGCAAGACAAACTATAATATTAGAAGAACGACAACTATCATTAAAATTTTTCCCAAACCATATTCTGTTGAATACCGGTCAGCAAAATGGAAAGTATTCCTTTAGAATCTGTCTCAAGACGTGTCATTGGCAACCAAGTAACACATATCGAATGATACCTCTTGAAAATAAGAATCATACTGAAATGTATATTCTTATTTATGCTAAGGAAACTGTACTTACAATGTGTATCACATGGTCGTTACAGACGGTCACAACTCAAAGATATGTTAAATTTATCGTGACAAAATATTCATGGCACATATTTATACAGTACAATACTTTAATAACTCAACCACAGGTTAGGATCTATGAAGGATGGCAACCATCACAATCACTTTTACAAAATAAACAATCCACTTTTTCCAGCTTAAAAAGTTCTTACAGCTCAAGTTATAAGATTACAAACAGTCAACAATTGTTTATATGGCCATTTGTTTTATTCAGTGTAGGGTTGTTTACAGTAACCTTATGGTTGATATGGCACATAACATACATATATAAAAAATATAAAAAGAAACGAACGGCTTTAAATTTATATCGTACCTCCTTGGGGAAATACCTGCCAGGAGTGTACGTAAATCAAACACAGGTATAAAAATCATGTTTGGCTGTACGAGCCTTGAAATTTTATATTTCACTATAAATATGTTTATTTTTTCTTTCTTTTTCTAATTCGTGCAAAGTTGCACAATAATTTAATATTACTTATCTTTCAGATGCATCCTGTATCATAATCAACACAAGATTTCCTTACAAAAATGAAACAAAAATATGAACATCATGAACAAACATTTCGTGATAATCAGCTGTGTAAAGGCTATCAAAATCTATCTTTCTCGCAATTTAGAAATCTTAAGGAAATGGTTGATCGACATTGCAATGAGTTACCTGCCGTTGTTAGGGACACTCGCATTAATAAAGAGAAACCCCACCTTGATAAACTCACTCGTAAGGAGAAGTGTAAGGATAGGCTTATACGTGCCTTTCAGAAGCAGCCTACCTGTCCCATAGAAGTCCCCTTACCATCTAACTGGACGCCAAACGAACCTATTTCGGCTCAGTCCATAAAATTGTTTGGGTTTGCCATTCGCTCTAATCACTATGGCAACACCTTTTACCGCGATATTCAATCAGGTTTGACGAAAATTCTCAATGAATTGTTCGTTGCAATATACCCTTCGCCTAGTTTTTATCAAAACCGATTGATTTACAACGACATGAATAAAAAGATGGTGGTAATAAAGACTACCACGAACCGTAGATGGAAGATTTCTGATGTTATGGAGTTATACCGACATAGTATACACACAACTTTTAACGTTCCGCATTACAGGATTATAACTTTGTGCATACACGCAGCATTAGCCCCTCTTATAGTTAGCGATACTAAGGTATCAATTAATGTCCCGAAGTTGCATTCTATTGCAATTGACATCGCGGACAGTTTAGAGGATGAGAAAGCTGAGCAGATCAATGACATTTATCTATCGTCTCCTAGTAAAATATCCGTTTTTGCAGTAGAATATGTACTACACGATGACGTACCAAACCCATTTTACCAACTTTCACATCTCCAAAAAAATTCCGATTTTCAAGTAAGTGAAAGGTTGGTGGCGCAAAGAACGTCATTTATCAGGAAGAATTTATCCTTAACAGAAATTAGACTCCGTTTGAGGTTTTTGGACGCCGAATTTATTAAAGACGCTGATAAAAAGTTTCATGGAGCGGCAATTACGCTTATGAACTTTAATGGAAAATTATTAATGAACACCCGAGTTAGGTCCCGTACTAGGATAACATAATGAGCCACAGGGTGTCACGGATTGAAGGATGGAGACCTCATAGGTTCGGCGGATGAGTACGATGTCATTGCCGAGTTATCTAGAAACCTTTACGGTAAAATATTTGTTGGCCATGATCTCCAAATGCATATCAGAGGATTGGCCATACCCACACACACTTTGTTAAACTCGCATTGTTTAACCGTTTGTGAAAGCGTCAATTGATATTATTGATTTGAACAATATAAAGCTGTGTGCTATTTTGTGTTATTGAAAATAAAGTTTCTAAAAAGAAGTTGTGTTCATTCATTTAAATATTTATGTTGGAAAAACCTACTGATTATGTAGAGTCAGAACAAAGCTTAAATATTAAAGATTTTTGTACCATTCTTACAGTGTAGCCTTGTGATGATTCTACTGTTCAACTTAAGTATTTGAATTTGAGTCATAACGTTTATAACGATTTCTTATGTGGTGATATGAAATACAATTGGGTTCTAAAATTCAGTGATTCACTATGTGTCCCCGTTTCATAAATGGAATCCTTATTTTGAGGCACATCTATATGCATAAATTCAAACTTTGAGTGTCAAGTCTGGTAAATTGGAAAAAAACAACATGTTACAGTTTCCAATCTAACTGTAATGTGGCAGTTTCTTCCTTTTCAAAATAAACCAATATTTATATTAGCTGGGTAGTTGAAATCATCTATTTTATGTAGATGTCATTGATTGTATAAATCCACCGTTTTGTTTTTCAATAAGCTATACACTACCACCGATTTCATTCAATTTCCCATGCGAAAAGAATAGAATAGAACTGAAAAAACGCCGTGGGTACAAACAAAAGCTTTAATCAACAATTGAAGTCTGAACAACAAGTCTCTTCCAAGAATAATAAAGGTCGAAGAACCTTTGATCTGTGAATATCAGTAACATTTCATTTGTCGTTAAAGTAAAGTAACAGTAATCACAATCATCTCATTTTGATGAAATAATTCTCGATCCCAACAAGAACAATAGCCTCATGTTAGGAGATGTATGGATTGCCCCATTCTTCATGGGTGTTGATATTAATAAATCTGTTAAGGGAAGTGTAGTGCGATAAACACGATTGATGCAGATACTTTTAAGTTTCAGCTTACTTGAATGAATAGTTATATGCTATTACTCAACAAACATGTGTAACAGATCAAATAAGACAACAAATAAAACAACCACATTTATCTTGCAACTTAATTCTGTTTACCATGTTTTAGAATGAAATGTTTTGCACCTTGAATGATGTATGTTGTTTTATTAGTGATTTGAATTTTCTGATTTTTTAAAATTAACAAAAAATATAAATCTGTTCTCACAGCAGTGAGTGATGTAAAGTGCATTTTCTCTTTTAAAGATCAGTTTTGTACTGAGAATAATATATTAAAATGCGATTAGCATGTTGTGCTAAGATTTACTTATTACCGTGTGTTCAGTGTTATGAAAGGATCAGTACTTTATACTGAATATTTTTAGAAAATAAATCATAATTTTATTGATTATTTAACAACAATTGATCCGCCCGACACTCAGGTTGCCCCGAGAATCGGACGGAGTTAACAGGGTTGCGCAGTGAAATTTTCTGATTGTGCTGGGCCCGTTTTAATTTGATTTGATTCTCGTGATCTTCTTTTTCTACATCGATATTTTTCACCGAATATGTGGAATTAGCGGAAACGACATCGTCAATATATATATATATATATATATATAGATAATTAATAACAATAAATAAAGATAATTGAATCCCGAACAACAATATAACCACTTTAATTTCGAGATATTGACTATAGAGTAATCATGAAGGATATTAAGTGTTATTTAGCTGAAATCAGGACTATATGATTCAAAATCAATTTTGACATGAAAATCTCACTCTATTATGCTTTAATTTAAATTTTAAGCATTTGATCTTGGAATACCTTGGGTGACCTTGACTTATATAAGACCTCAATCAAAAATTAAAATAACTATTTGTATGTTTCAGAGAGTAAAACTGCAAAACTAGACATTTGACCGTGAAAAACATTGAATGACCTTAAGATACCTTAGATTACTATTTCCGTCCATATCCTGATTAGTGAGACATATCCCAAAATATATAGTCTTCAAAGCGTCTGGTAAGCTTAAAGAGATGTGATAAACATATACATACATGCATCTACTGACAAACCGAATATAAAGGCGCTTTTTTTCATATCAGAAAATAAGATAAAAATGTAATTTAATAAGTATTTTGTATTAATTCTATTTAGGTAACTTTAATGATATAACTACATATTATTTATGAAAATAAATTTTCAGATGTTTTATGTTATACATCCCAAATATGAAAGTGTATTAAACTTTTACTTTTAATCTTTTTTGTACTTAAAAAATTCAATTTAAATTTTTTATAATGAAATATAAAAATAAACATTTAAATACCAAATTTCTACCTGCATTTAATTATCTCTTTAAGTAAAATTTCATACTTAGTCTTAGTGGCGTTTATTTCGTGTTCGATATTTGAATTAGAATTCATAAAGAACAAATTTTTTATTAGCCCAAATAATAATTTTTATTACAAACAAATTTTATATTTCCTTTTAATAATCAGTTAGCCGAAATTTATTCCTCCTATTCAATATTTTGATTATTGAATTATTGCAATCTCAAATTATCAGCGAGACAAAAATTACGTACCTCATCATGCAGATAACCGAAAACATCGTAGACCATTTTTAAAACCAAACAATTATTTTAACGAACTTTTAAAGATATTAAGGCCAAATAATTGTTCAAATTAAAATATAGAAAGTTTTTCATGAAAATTTTAACATCATGGTAATAAATGATTCTCCTACCCCTTATAAGAATATCATACCCTATAAAATGACATTAAAGGCCTTCATTTTTTAACTTTTCGGAGTTACTCCTTTTTTAGGTTATGTTTAATCCTTACTAAATTTGGTATAGAAAGTGACTTTTAATTCAACAGTCCTTTAATTATTATAAATCTATTTGGAATTGAGTAATCGGATAGTGCAAAATGAATAATCGACAGGGTCGCCAGATGACTGTGCTGTGTCGCCGGGGATAATTACTCTTCCTGATCAACAAAAGTTTAGTCATAGGTTAGGAGTTGTCTTTTTACAATTTTATTTTGTGACTAATTCCAATTTTCAATTAATGAAGATTCATCAAATCAACTATGGTAATTAGTTTTTTCATCTAACTTTCATCGCTTTAAACTAAATAATGTTTACCTCACAGTAACTCTTTGACAATAATGTATCTTGAAAGCCTACAAAAGCGTTTTATACCCACTCCAAATTGTATTCAAATAACAAATTCATTAAAACTGAATCCTTCATGTTTGACTTCTTTATGAATCGTCTTAAAGCAAGTCTGGTGAAGTTCTGTTCGCTTTTACAATTATTCACATATAAACTAAAAAACTAATGTTAATTTGGACTGATAATTGTTAAGAGCAGCAAAGTCAATACTAGGACAACCAAAAAAATGCAATATTAAATGCAAAAATACTAATAAAATAGCAAAAATTATGTATTTTAATAAAAAATTACGAAAAATAATGACTTGTTTTAAAAAAGTTTATAAAACAGTTTATTTTACAACAATATTTAACAAAAATATTTTGCTTTTTAAACGAAATTAAACAAAATAATTTATTCCACAAAACAAATTAAAAGAAATCATCTTACTAAAAAAATCAAAACTTTACTACTTTGAATCAAGTTTTACAAAAAGTTTTCTCTTGTGGCGTTAAAATATGGAATAATATTTTTTGATGTTTTCATCACTGTAATTTCTTACAGATGTGAACAGTTGTTGACGGGCGTTCAAATATTTTAGATATAATATTAGGTTGTTCGATATGAAACGGGTCAAACTTCACACCTTACATTTCAATCGCGTATAACTTAACTTTGAACTATCGTATGAAAATAAATAAGGTATTTCTTGACAGA
>MQRK01172923.1:5249-15290 GCA_001938485.1 Girardia tigrina
TATATATATATATATATATATATATATATATATATCACAGTCTACTTACAATTGCAAGTAGTAGATCTTTGAGAGTGAATTGTAAATAATTTTTTATTCTATTATATAATATATTCTGAACTTAAAATGAAAGTTTCTAAATTTAAAGTAAACCTGCTTACAGTAAAACCTCTCTATAAGGATTTATTTGGGACCGAGAAAACTACCCCTCTATAAGAAAAGTTGCTTATAGAGAGGGAATGAATATAAATTAAATTAATGAATAATATGTATTTATTAATTTAATTTATATTCTTTCCATCTGTATAAGCAACTTTTCTTATAGAGGGGTAGTTTTCTCGGTCCCAAATAACTCCTTATAGAGAGGTTTTACTGTATATATGTTTCAACCATGCATGTAAGTAGAAAACAGTTTTTATGTATGTTGATGTTTATATAATTTTCATTACAAGAATTCAATGTACAAAAAGTTAATGATATGATTTTTTTATCTTATCTTTTTTTAGTTGAAGTTAATTCTTAAAATTTTTCTTTTACATCAATTTGATTTTAAAAAAATCTAACTTTTTAAATGTTACTTTTATTTTTTTTTACTTTTAATTTATATTTAAATATTAACATATTTTTGTATTTGATAGAGCACAAACATCAACCAAAGACTCTTTATGCAAATAGTAAGTAGTAAAATATTGTAATTATAATTTTTTATTTGATTTGTAGAAAAAAATAATTCAGTTGGTAGATTTGAAATTTTTACAGCAAAAGATGTTAATATGTCACCAATGGCAACAATTAACGAAGACAAAGACATAAAATTTCATTTAAATGATGATAAATAACTAACTTTCTAAATTCTTCTAATGCTTGACTTTAAAATTCTATAAATTTTTTTATAAAGTTTAATTAATAAAGGCGTTTTAATATTTTTATTTAAATATTGAATTTAATAAATAAGCATCAGATATCCCAGTATTTATAATTAGTATAAGTAGTTTTCTTAGCATTAAACATTCTCCTCTTTCATTTCCCTATTTTTTGTTTAAAAAGATTTGTTTTACATTATCAGATGGATTTTTTCCAAACCAATGTTGTTTATCCAGGAATATGAAGATAATATGAATCTCAAATACTGCAACTGCCGATCGCTCGAGGAAAAGAATAGTGTCATTAATTATCTTTAATTTATTTCGGAGAAACAAAGTCAGAATTCGTTGGTCATGATTGTAAAAAGGTTTTTCAACAGTGATGCAGTTTCGTCCTAAAGTGAATCAAAATATTCTTTTAAAGTATCATATATTTAGATTATTCGATTAATTAATGGAGAAAGTGAAATGAAACGAGTTGACGAATGACATTTCAGTGGTAGGTAAACGTGTTCCATTTCTTCGCAAAGATTTTTAAATGTAGTTGTTCTGGTTGTAAAAATCTTGAAATGTTTTTTATACCTTTTAAACAAAGGTTTCAATGTCAAATTTCAGAACTTCACTTCTGCGCTTGCACTGTTGTGAATAATATGGGCACTGCAAGCACTTCCAATAATTGGTTGACAAAGTTCTTCTTGAAGCTTGCGCCCTTTCGATTTATACCATTGAAATTAAGATTGGTATTATCAGCTGAGAAACAGATATTTTTTCGTTTAAATTGAGTTCTTTGGTGGTTTTGAGGATTTCATCATGAATTGAAACAGTTGAGATCTTCATATTTAATACTCCATTAATTGAATTGTAAGTGCGGACAACAATAGGAAGTAGTTTTATATTTCCGTGATTTGATGTATCTGTGAAAACAGAAATAAAATTTGCTACCTTTAGAATGTCGATGACTTTGGAATGGATATGGGACGCGAGAATATTTTTCACAATGTCCGCTGATTTAGTCCGGGCTAAAGTGAATTTCGGTTCAAAAAGTAATCGAATAAGGTTCGATGAGCAATCATTCGATTTAAAGCAGAAGTTATGTTTGGCTGTTTGATATGAAAATGTAGCCTCTTTTGCTGCCACATCCAACTCGGTGGAACTTCCTTCGATTTCTTGAAGAAATCTGAAAGTTTTGTGCTTGCGCTTCCAGCATTTACACCCGATTCATGTCGTTTCGATTTCATATGATCAATAATGTCTGATTTTATTCCATGTGCAATTGACGATAAGCTGAAGAACAAATATTGCAAAAGGCTTTCCCCTCATCTCCTTTAACGTTTTGTAAAAACACAAATTCATTTGAATATTGATTACTCCATGATGTTTTTCTCTTTTCCGCAGACATTGTATTGTTAAAACAAATTTATTAATTATTTTCATTATCATTATTTTCTGTTCCGCCTGACCCTCGAGTTGCCCCGAGAATCGGATGGAGGTAGCAGGGCGCCGGGAAGAAAATTTTTAAATAGAGTGCTGAGCCCATATTTGCTCCATTTCGATGGTTTCGGCTTTTCATTTTTTTTGTCAGTGAGCAAAAGTGCCCGGTTGGTACATGAATACATTCGCACCATGTTTCGAGCACTAGCTGTCCTCAACATGTGCCCTTGTTTTCACAAGGGTTCTTTTCTCGCGGCCTCCCCCCGCACCTTTCACTTGGATGATCGTTTCCGCCAAGCCCGACACTTCTACTCACACCTTATCAACTCATCATCGGAGGATAATTCTTCCTCCCATGATAGGTTGTTTTCATCCTCCGACGAGTCTCCAACCCGCTTCCTATATGGGAAGAAGACATGTGCTTCGTTGTCAGATGATTCATAATCCTGGACTTGATCTTCTTCACCCCCCCCCCCTGTTGCACTCGAGTCCTAAAGTTTTNGTCAGATGATTCATAATCCTGGACTTGATCTTCTTCACCCCCCCCCCTGTTGCACTCGAGTCCTAAAGTTTTATAACTGTAGGAGTGCATACAGGACGATTGGATCAAAATCCTCGGTGTCCTCAGGCCCTACATGCTCATAATCCCTTTACGCCATCATAAGTATCGATTCCTGAGGTTCTTCTATGTCCTTTATCACTATGTTTCTTATTCTCTGAGTCCCACTAAGGATCACACTATCGCGGTGATACGTCCATTGTGCTTCCGAGTATTTAACCTTTGATACAGAGCAGCCAATTGCAATTCGTTGTATCACACCTTTGGTGGGATCTTCAGAGTTGTCAATATATCAGTGCTCCTCTTCAGCCAAGTTCCTAAAGCACCCACCTGAAGAGTGTACACCGACACCGTGATTTCCACCAAGTTCTGGTAATGGTTCAGATTCCTGGTGTTTCTGTTGACCATGTTCTTTTTCGTATCATATGGACACTTTACATCAATTAGGTATAGGGTCTTTGATCCTGGCACATAAACTTGCAAGTTTATTCGGTTTTTCGAAGGTGCATATTGACACTCCTTATTTATGTGCACTGTGCAATCGAGATACTGAGTGATCTACTCTCCTACACATTTGAGGACCGAGTTGTACATATAATTCCAGAAGCCCTCACCAAACCGACACCACATGGGCATGTGTTTCCTTATCATTGGGACATTTACGACAGAGACCCCTGTTCCTTGTACTCAAACATAAAACATGATTGCCCATTGGAAGAATTAGAATCGCCTCGATTGAATAGGGCACATGTCTAATTTCACCCTACGAAGTCCGTTTCCGGTTGTAGATTTGTCGTTAGAGTCGAGATATTTGCACTGACAGGCAAGTGAGACGAGCAATACGTATATTTCTGCAGGACAGAAGATGACTCCGTTGTGAATACCTTGGCGTACCAGCAGATAGAACAGACGTTGCGTTGTCTCCCGGATCAGCTATTCTCCAACGTCTACAGGATTGCACCTAACACAGAAGTGCAACTTGAGAGGAAACGCATCGTCAATATCATGAGACGTGTCCTTCCAGTTCAATTTGAGCAGCAAGACGATTCCTCTTGTGTTAAGGCAACAAAGTTGAAACCACCGTACCTCTCTCATATTTAATGCTTGAAAGATTTGATCAGAAAATTGCTTGTCGATCGTATTCGATACGCGGAGACATTCGAAATCCGAATCGACAGTCGACACTTTAATTGCAATGTGATTAGAAATTTGGAAAGAGCAAAAAATCAATAAATTCAAGTCTTGATCAAATTTTATTTTAAACTCCAAAATCTGACAATTTCGCCTATATAAAAAAATATCAATTTCAATTCTCTCGTCAAAAACACGATTCAGTTCAAAGAATCCACCAAAATAAATTCAATAAAGCTTATTAAAAACACATCCAAAATAATAATCAATAACGAAAAATTCACGGATCAGTCCAAAAATTTCACACCAACAATAACTCGCAAATGAATCTCGATCTAGAACTGTTTGTATCCAAATCGAAATAAACCAACACACTTATTCATGACAAATGGTGGTAGCAATTCGAGAGAGAGAGATTCGGCATACATTCAATCTGGTCGATCGGTGTTCAACCAATGACGAGTCACAGGACTCGAATGCATTAATAAATTTCAAAAGAGACTGAGTTTAAATCTTTTTTTGGTTTTAATTTAAATTATTTATTTAATTGTTTTACTTTGTTGTTTTTTAACATATTATTTATATACACATTAAGGCAAACAAATAAAGTTAACAATGATTAATGATTAATTAATTAATGTTTTCCGATTGACTCGAGATGGCGACATGGAGAGGTACGAGATACGATATACATAATGATAAAGTAAATATATAAATACAATATACATGAATTCCAAATATTTTCTGTTAAATAGTGTTTAAATTAAAAAATACATCTGTGAATTAATTTTTCCACGATTTTTGACTCAAAATTCTTTTTGTGAAAAAAATAAAATTATTATTTTTAATATTAAGTATTTTTATACGTTAAAAAGAGCATGTATAAATTCAAAAATGAATTAAAAATTCGAAATACAAAATGACTATTTTTTAAATTTTATTTGTAAGTTCGAATATTGAAACAAAATTCCGCGAAAAATTGATAGCCTACCGCGATTCGAGAGGCTTGCAAAAATTCGGGACTGTCCCGGAAAATTCCTAGCAGATGGTAGCCCTAAATATTGATGACTTTGAAAACGATGAGATATCATATGAAATTGAAGATTATGAAAATTTCATTGAGAATGGGACAAAAAAATCAAACTCAGCCTACCCCTCGGTTGGGTTGCGTCAATGAAGACTTCAAACTTTAGAGATAGAAATCAGAAAAGTTAAATGAAAGAATGTAGACTATATTGATTTGTAGTAAGGTTGAAGTAGAAATGTTGTGAGATTCTGGGGCATCAGTGTCGGTAATGGATGTCGCGTGTTTCAAGAATTTAGTATTTGTTTAAATGTGATTAAACATTGTGTTAATTTAAATCTAAGTTTTGTGTTTATGTATACAAGTATTTATATAAGTATTTATATTTTTAGATTTCAATTAAACTGGTATATAGAGTTGACTTGTGGATACAACATTTTTGAAATCATAATAAATGCCAAAAATTCATCCACTTCAGTTAAAGGAAGCATCATTGGTCGGATTTGACAGATTTATTCGACAATTCGAGCGTTTTATGTGCATAGCTGACATAGACGCTTCTCAGAAGTTGGATTTTCTTTTGTTATCCGTTGATGATACTGTAGCTGGATACTATGATGAAATGAATAGGACCGCATTGAGGAAAGATAGGGAGATGTCTGAATATACTCATGTAGTAAGATTTTTGCGCTCTAAATTTTTGTCGGACAAAAATGTGTTGTCGGAGCGTTTATTATTATACTGCATGACTCAAGAGATAGAGTAAAAGACGGTTGGTTTTTTAAGTCGAGTGAGGAAGACTGCTAGTTACTGTCATTTCTCTATCGAATTTGAGGATTAAGCCATGAGAGACGCATTTTGCCGCAGTATTCGAAACGAAAACACTAAGGAAAGTGTCTGTAAAGAATTTGCTCTTTTTCAAAAAATTGACAAAAAAGTTTACCTTGGCTGATGCAGCCGGAGTAGTTGAAATTGGTGAATCAGTGAAAGCGGCGATGGCGAGTTGTGAATCTTCGTTGTCTATCAAACAAGTGTGTGTGGCAAAATGGACCATTATTCAGGAGAATCTGATAAGTAAAAAATATTTTTGGTGGGCATTCAATTCCCATAGCAAAGCGGAATGCCCTGCCACTACGAAAGAGTGTTTTAATTTTAAAAAAGGGACATTTCGCCAATGTATGTAAAAATAAACGATCCATGATTCCAGCATTGGCAATTAATGATAAAAGAGGTTCAAGAAAAGATGATAGATATTTTGTAACGGGTGTGGTGAAGGGAATTGAATTCCCATAATAAGTTGATAGCGGTAGTGAGGTGTTTGTTCTGAGGAAGGATGAGACCGAGACAAATGATGTGGAAAATAACAGACGTTTTGTAAAGGCAGTGTCTGTAGATGGTTCTCTTATTAGCTTATATGGAGAGGCTAAGATCCAAATTGAATTCGCAGGGAATTTGATTTCTACGATGATATTGAACGCTGAAAAGTTGTGTGAAGAGACTGTTCTAGGCATGAATATATTGAGAAAGTTTCGTGCGTTTCATCTGGTTATGCCAGGAGATTTGTCATCACTTCGAGTTGCAGGAATTAGAATAGAAAATCTATTGGAAGAAGTCAATGACAAATTGTCGATACTTAAAATTCAATCTGTGTCGATTTTTATGGGACCGGCACCAGAACATCCAATCAGAGTGCCATCTAGATTCCTATCCAAAGCAGACAGAACATTTATCAGAGAAGAAGTGAGACGATTTGCACAGGAGGGTTTTTTTCAACAATCACAGTCTCAATGGAGAGCGCAGGTAGTAGTAGTGACTAGTAAGTCAAACAAGAGGCGCTTGGCCACTCACCATGCATCAACGATTAATAAATCGACTTAGTTGGATATGTTTCCTGTTCCGTTAATTAACCAGGTGTTAGATCAGATCCATGGAAATTCGTTATTTTCTAAAATTGATCTAAGATTACCATATAATCAAGTGCCGTTACGAGAAGAAGATCAAAAATATACGGTATTCGAAGTGGATGATAAACTATTGGAGTTCACCAGATTACCGTTTGTAGTAACAAACGGTGTTCCTATATTTTGTCGTGTAATGACAAAATTAATTTCAGGTTTAGATGGTGTGACTGCTTATTTTGATGACAGTCTTAAGCGGCAGGACGAAAATTGAGCATGACAAAAATTTTGATGCATTCATTCAGAGGGTGAAGGAAGTAAACTTGGTTATCAACGGGACAAAATGTGAAATATCCCAAACGAGTTTGACGTTCTTGGGTCACAAGTTTGAAAATGGCAAAATGTCTCCAGATCAAAGTCGTCTTAGTCCTCTTTTAGAGTTTCCGGTACCGAACAATCAAAAATAGTTGGGGTCGTTTTTAGGTATGGTTTCTTATTACTCCAAATGGATTGAGAATTTTTGTGATATTGCGAAGCCCCTATTCGAGAAAAAGAAAATGGCAATATTTAAAATTTAACTGGAGTATTTAAATGTTATTAAAACACTGAAGCAAAAAATTGCATCGGCGCCGCTATCAGTTCCAGATGATCATGAAATTCTTACACTCGAGACAGATGCATCAGGCTATTCGATAGGAGCTGTATTATCACAAAATGGTCAACCGCTGGGATTTTATTCGCATAAATTAACTGATGTCGAAAAGCGATGACCGGCTATTGAGCTACAAGTGTATATTATTATAGAAGCACGACAAAGAAAATGGCAATATTTCCTCACTTTGTGAAAAGGGCAAGTTATTCAGACAACAAAGCAAAGAGTTGTAATTAAAAAGATTTGTACAGTTAAAAAATAAAGTTGGTACGTGACTTAATATCACTCTGAATTGATTAAAAATAAATTATTTTTGATAATAAAAATTTGCGGGAGTTCGAAATTTTTGATATTTTATGAATGAACTCGAAATATCCATCGATAATATATTGATTGCAAATATTAATGTTCCAATTAGACAAACTAATCCGCGATTTAGGTTATGAAGTCAAAAAATTGATTGGAAACATCGAAATGGAAAAAGCGAAAATAATCGAGTTAGATAAAAAGACAAAAGATCTCGAGCATCAATCTGAAGAGATTTCTACTCAAAATAAACTTAAAGAAAGTGATATTATCAAACTCCAATCGATTTTAAATCAAAATTTGAATAGAAATAATCAAATAAACGGCACATTGTTTCTGTATGATCAGCGAATGTCGGTGTTGGATGAAAATTACAATGATTTAAATAGAAAGCAAAATGCTTTTAGAGAAAATTATTCCAATAAGATTATTATTTACAAAGCGAAATGTGAATCAATCAATTCGAAAATCAATACTGAAATTGTTAAAATATTCTGTGAAAGATTCGAAAGATTTAACGACAAATCGAATGTCGAAAACAGCTCCGGTGTTATTTTTCAGTCACTTCTCAATAAATGGGCCCAGCAAATCATCCACAGAATTTCCCTGTGCAATCCTGCTATCTCCGTCCGATTCTTGGGCGACCTGAGGATCGGGCGGAACACCGATATTGAGTGTCTCGCGAAGTATTGACTTCTATTACATGATTTCTCGAGGAATTTTTCATTTCCGTTCCCCCTGTTATAATGCTCTCGATTGCCTCGCTGATATTCAATAATAGCATATACAACATCATAATTATTTTTTCCTCGTAACTCTTTTGAACACAAAGCAATGCAACGAACGAGGGCAGCGACGACAACGACGTTTGTAACGGATTTGAAGTAGGCTCTAAAACTCTCCAAGATATTTATTAGAGTGAACCAAAAGTCTTTTCGTATTTTTTATTAAAAATTTAAACATTTTTACAACAAATAAAAAAATTGTTTCAAAGTAAAGGCAATTTGAATCAATAGCTTGAACCTATCTATGGGCAAGTTGTGCGATCCAGCTGCGGTACCAATCCTTGTTCTTAGAAGCGAAGAACTGGTGACACCCGTTTTCGACCTCGGCCAGATTATTGAAGCTGCGACCACGAAGAAAGTGTGCCATAGAGCGGAAAATGTGATAGTCGGATGGCGCAAGATCCGGACTATACGCTGGGTGTGGAAGAAGTTCAAAGGTGTCGAGATTTTTGATTTTTTCCTTTGTTTATTTGGAGGTGTGCTGTTTTGTATATCTTCTTTGTTGCTGCAGTTGCGTTTAAGCCCTGTTTCCAGTAATGGCGTAAAAGAACACGAATTTCAAACTTTTCCATGATTTTTCTAAAAGACCATAAAAATTATATTAACGACTAATTAGAAGTTTTAATATATATTGTGATAGAGCAGTTCAAGAGATTTAAAAAAACATATAACACATGTATATAAACAAAAACAAGCCATTTGTTAAATTTATTTTTTATGACAATTAATTTCGACGGTATAACCGTCATCGTCAGGTGTCAAGAAAGAAATGAATTTTAAATATGCTTATATAGGCAAGCAGTGATTATGTCATCAATGGATTATTATGTCATCTAAACACGCTTAATAGGGTTTTCGAGAGACCCGTTTGCACATTAATCTTAGGATCTAAAGATCTGATATAAAGTGCTTCACAGACCACCCTCTCCCAATAGTTTTTAAAACGAGAACACAGAATTTTAAAATCATTTATGTTTATGTTTTCATTCGACTTACAACCCTTTCTGTGTTCTTCAATATTACTCACACCTACATTCCGACCATGTTCTTGGATTCTCCTACAAAGATGACGGGACGTCTCTCCAATGTATGTGGCATTACACCCATTACATGTAAATTTATATACGAGATCCGAACATAATCCAAATGGGGTTGGAGATTTATTACAAAACACATTTGGATTTTATATGTTTGTGATATTATTTTTAAATTAAAGGAATTATTTATGCATTTTAAAATTGAACGTTTAAATTGACCAAATCCCTCTGAATATGGAATACTTAAAACATATTTTAAAGTTGTTGAGTCTTCTTTATCATTTATAATCGGTTTATTAATTAATTTATCAATTGTTTCTTTGGTCAATTTCTCAACAATTGATTTTGAATAACC
>MQRK01172923.1:23546-37903 GCA_001938485.1 Girardia tigrina
TAATACTATATTATATATTGTATTATTATTTTATATATATATATATATATATATATATATATATATTAAAATGTTATGTATCATGGTTACGTAACCATGGTACTTGTGATTATACTTGTGTACATTAGAAGATTTATGAGGTATTGTTTGATGGTAAACAATATACATATATCATATGGGTTTCAAGATATGTACGAAAAAATAGATTTTTGAGCACTTTTTTGAGAATTTCAGAAATTTTCGAAAAAATCGATATTTCAGCACTTTTTCGAAAATGTTGACATGTAATCTGAATGTACGTATATGGGTTACTATTCAAGTGTATGAGCACTTTTCTGATATTTTACTTCCTTGTACCTTTAAAATCAATATGCTCTTTGTGCAAATTTGCACATTATGCTTATTATAGAGAAAAGTAATCAATATATGAAAATTTGAATTGCACATTCAAATAGAAAATCAAAATGTGCATCAAACACATGATACCGATTTTTGACCCTAGTACTTTTAAAAAATTTGATGCATTTATTTTTGCACTTTTGTACATGTGCAACTTAAAAAAAACTGTGCTAGCATATTAGAAATGTGCGGCACAATTTGCACTATTGATTAGCACTTTAAAAATATCAATTAGCACATTAGGGCACTGTGTAGTTATCGATTAACACTTTTTTCTACGGTCCTTAGTTACGGGTCACGGTTGCTATGGATACGGGAACCGTTACCATGGTTATAACCACCTTGGATCACTGTATCCGTTGCTAATGAAAAACGTCCCTTGGTTACCGTTACCCTGGGAGCCGAAACCGTTGCTGCCTAGGCTAAGGAACCGGGAACCAATCAGAAACGTTTCCAAGTGAACCGGAACCGTTGCTATGGTAACCATGACCGATGCTGCGGCGATCGCCCCCACCGTTGCTATAGTGATCGCCACCGTTGCTAGGTGGTTACTGACCAATCAGAAGTGTTTTTAGGTAATCGCGACCGCTGCTAGGGAACCAGAAACCAATCAGAAGCGTTTCCAAGTGAACTGGAACCGTTGCTAAGGTGATCGCGACCGTTGCCATGGTAACCGCGCGCGGTAACTGGTTACGTTGCCATGGTAACCACGGTAATTAGGGGGAGTCATGTGGGGAGAACATACATTTTTCCCTTACTCTCTTTATCAGAAACCAGTATCAATGGACCATAAAGCCACTATTTATTCTATTAATAAATTTAAATCAGAATTAAATAAAATAAAAGCTGAATTTTTTTCTGGTTCTCAGTCTAATTCAAATACTTAATAATCAAATATAATTTCGATTAAAAACAACAATAGTCGGGGCACGGTTTCCGCAACAACCCAGTACGAAATACAAAAACAATATTATTGATGAAAATTGATAAAATTTTCTTTCTGAAAAATTCAAATGATTTTAAACAAAATGTACAAAAATATTAATTTGTACAAAATATCATAAAAAATATCATTACATGATATAATAATAATTTTAATCCAATTTTGACAAACAAATGAAAATATTACTAAGTAATGCTTTACTAAGTAAGTCTTTTATAATACCCATATAATTAAAACATTTCACTGGAAAAAGTTAAAATCACAAAAAAGAATTCAAAGGAAAATATTTTATTTTCTGAATGTAACGTAAACAAGTTCTTTTTCTCATAAATATTGATTATTGTAATTCTTTGAATAGTTTTTGACTAAAATACGACTCCTTTTTCAGTTTATTATTAATTTCATAAGACATAGCCAACCCTTTGATTTCTTTATTTTTTCTTACCAAACCATAAATAGAACCAATAATATTTTCATCTAGAATTAAAAAATAACCTGAATTATAGGTTTCATATTTTAAAATTATTTAAAAAATAAAAATTTATGCTATAAATAAATTTTAAATATAGTATTTGTCATGTTCATTAAGAAAAGTATTATGATTTTCAAACATTTATGTAATAACATTAATTTATTAAATACCGTATTTTCCGGTAGATAACGCGCACCAATTGTATAACGCACAGCTCTTACTTTTTGGCATCTCTTTTTATGTATAGATAACGCGCATAGTAAGCATGGTGGTATACCTAAGATGTATACATCGTTATGACCAGTACAGGTTTCACAGTTCATATTTTGACAAAATTTAACATTTTTGTATAGATAACGGTGCACGTTATCTACCGAAAAATACGGTAATATTTTTTATTGATAATTACACTCATTATTTAAAAATATATTTATAGACAATATACTTCGAATGGATAAACCGTCATCTTCAGGTCGCTCACTAACAATTTAATGCACATGTATATTAAAGCAAAAATAATGGTAATGTAATCGATTGCATGAAATCACGCAAATCAAAAATTCTTAATAAGCTGGTTAAGAATTTTGTTTGAACCTTGATTTTATGGTAATGTGAAATAATTAACAATTCTTCACACGACACTCTTCCAATAACAATAAAAATGCTTCCACATAATCTTGAAATTATCAATATTAATATCACATGGAAAATTTTCCAATGTTCTGCATTCTTAATCTCTTTTTGACGATGTTCTTGAATTCGTTTACAGAGATGAAGGACAGTCTTTCCAATTTATGTGGCATCATATCCATTACATTTATATTCATAAACAATATCAGAACATACCATGCTGGCCATAATAATACGTTTATTGGAAAAAAGTTTTGTTTTGGAGAAAAACAGGTAAAGAATTGCATTTGATGTTATAAATGTTTGCACAAAATAGTGGGTATACAACATTAAACAACACTTCCAATCTCTTGTATGTTAATATTTTGTAGGGCCACCTTTTATTATGGTAGCGCAGTGGAACCTCGGTTGTTGATCCCTCTTAATAATCCCCCAACGGGTTGTCACAGGTTCAATAAGAACGATTTCGTTGGTTTTATAATAATAATAACTAACACATCATTCCACGAATAACGATGATTCGGAGACTTACCGATGTTTCTTGCAGTTTCGAAAACGTTCTCTCTCGATCCCCAATTGCTTCTCCCATCGCTCCTGCTGTACTCTGTTTGTCACTCCCTCGGGGCTCCCCACAACCATGGTTTACGGTCCTGAGAAGAAACAGTTTTCTTTCTTTTATATTGTCTTTTCATGCATTCGGGTTTCCGTTCCGAAAACGTCATTGATATATACATCATGGTTCTATTTCTTTTGTCACCAGGTTTGATACAATGTTCGCATCAATTTGACAAACAATGAATACGAATTGGCAAATATTTTAGTGCCTACGGTGGCAAATAGTTTTTATGAATGCTGTCTAGTTTGTTTTCATACAACTCATAAGATTCGATATTTACCATTTTTAATTTTATAACGCAGGATTACTCTTTAAAATTTTTGAATTCGAAATCTTTATTTTAAAAAATTGTGCGAAGTTTCCGAAAATATATTCAAACAAATCACATATCTATAAATATATATGAATAGTTTAAATTTTATTTTAAATTAAATGAACTTAATAAATTTAATTTAACGCTCAAATCTGTTAATTTAAAAAGAACTTTAACAAAATTTTATCTAATTTCCAAATCCGACATCCTACGTATATTAAAAGAAATATTTATTTAAATGGAACTGAAGATCAACATCAAGAAGATTAAGATAATGCCAACAAATTAACAAAATGCATCACAAGTTCCGACGTATGAGCCAGAGATTATTCAATATGAAGGGGCCGATTCTCTTCCACGACAACGCCACACATCGCAAAACCGACCTTACAAAAGCTAAACGAATTTGGCTATGAAACTCTGTCTCATCCATCCTACTCATCGGATATGTCACCCACCGACTACCATTTTTTCAAGCTTCTGGACAACTTCCTCCAGGAAAAATGCTTCAAAAACCAAGACGACACCAAAGACGCCTTTAACGCTTCAATAGCATCCAGAACTCTACACTAGGGGCATCAATACACTTGTTTCTCGTTGGCAAAAATGTATTGATTCTGATGGTTTTTGTTTCGACTAATAAAGTTTATTCTGTGCTGAGTTACATTTGTTTAAAGTTTAGGTTCAAAAACCTGCATTGCTTTTGCAACAACCTAATTATTAGGTCCCAATACATTCGGAATTTTTAAATTTAAATTTTAAAAAGTTTTACATTTAATTAAATTTGATAACGTTTTTACATACAACATTTTTCAATTATATTGTGAAAAATTTACTTCCAAAATTGTTAAAATTTAGTTTTACAGTTTAGTTCTATGGTGTTTATTTTTATACATTTTAAAAATTCCTTTTAGAAATTTTAATAATAAAATTTAAAAAAAATACTGTAACCTATTATTGCTATTGTTATTAATACTTTCTTCATATCCTGAAATGGCATCTCCCATGCATCTGTGCAGACAAGCTTTTCCTTATTTGAACCGCATTGTGAGGAATATTTTAAATTGTTTGAATATGTAAATGCTGTATGTTGATTTAAGTATGTAGAATTTAGAATGGTGATTTTCTCACCCAGATGGAAATGGGTATTTTTTTAAATTTAAAGCGACTGACTATTCGAACATAATTAAAATAATAAGTTTTTATTTTTTAAATTAACAATTCAAATTAAGTTTAATATTTTTTTAAGAAATGAAAGCATTTAATTAAATGTAAATAAATTTAATAAGATTTAAAATAAAGTCATTTTGATAATTTGATAACAGTTTTATAATTTTGTGTTTTTATTTAGAAGTGATTTAAATTATTATTTTTTTAATTAATATTTTTAAAAATTATGTATTTTAAAAAGATTTAAAAAAATTGTTCGAATAATCATGATTAAAAATAGAAATAACAAAACCAATGAGAGCGATGTCAAACGATGAAAGATCTTCTGAGAGTTTTAATGACTCTAAATGTTGTAGTAATAAAAATTCAAATGTTCTTAATTCTCAATGTTCTTAATACGAATATTCCTTCAAACAGTTTGGTTTTTGTCCTGTGCTCAAGAAACTCTTTAATTTCTTAATACATTATTGTCTTTGGAAATTTTTTATCACTGCCACTTTTTCCGTTTCTGTCTGAATTCCTCTGTTATTTAGGAAGTTTACCTCTTGGTGCTTTGTGTTTTCTGGCTTTATTCCGTCGTGAGTTCGTAACTATCAATATATCATCCAGATACACTGACGCACCTGTCTTTCTTGGTTTAACACTTTAGTAATGAGCTCTTGGAATGTACCCGGGGCTGCCGCTATGCCGAAAGGTACCCGTTTAAAACAAAATTGGCCTTTTTTGTGGCAAACACAGTTCTTCGTCCAACTCGGCCTATTAGTATACGTTTTCAAATTCAATTGTACTTAACTGACATGCAAGCTTCTACTATCTTTTTTATCTAATCGTATACACTCCTGAATCCTGAATAAAAAACGAATTAAGAAGTTTCAACAAGACTATTTAAGAGTTCGTGGAGAAATAATTTTTGAGATTTTTTATTAATTTACCTAATTTATTAAAATGAAATTTAAAAAATTTTTAACCGTGACGAATTCCGATTCACATTATGAAGTTTTATTGTGAATCATTGCGGAGCAGATGCTATAACCCATTGATTACTACACAAAAGAATAAAATTGGCAGCCTCAATATTAAATATCTTCACTTTATTTAATATATAAGAGCAACAATAAATAAATATAATAAAATTATTACCCAATAAAATTCAACCAAAATAAAATTTTAATTAAATAGATGTTTTGATCACAATTTGGTTATCTTCAGCAACTTTATTTGTGTTGTAATTTATCTTGTTTTTATATTATTTGTGTGTTTTTGTTTTAATAATTTATTTTATTTTTATAATATAAATGGTTACAATGTGTTAAAAGTTCAATTTTATTGATCAATATTCTATTTAATTTTATTTAAAGATATTTAATTTTGATGTTGTTTTACTTTTCCCGTTTTGGATGTTAATCAATAGGCTATAGTGTTTTATTAGCAATCATTCACACTACAATCTCTGATAATATGAATCGAAATTCTTCTAATAGAAAATGATCAAGGATGATCAAGGATTTAATTCATAGAATATGGAATCTTTCTTTAACCTTTGCAAAAGCATGAGACGGACTTGATATTCTTACATATTACTATGTAAACGTTTCCTAAGAATATCAAGTCCATCACATGCTTTTGCAAAAGTTGAGGAAAGATTCCATATTCTATGAATTAAACCCTTGATCATACTATCTTATTACCTCTCTTCACAGTAACGTTTTGATGTTTTTTTAATTAATGTGTCTGTTACCTTTCTGTGCCAATCTTTTTTATATATACCATTCATTCTTTCAACATTGACATCCAAAAATGGAAGATTATTATTGACCTTCGATAATGTAGTAAAGTTAATATTATCACAAATAGAGTTCACGAAGTTCAGAAATGGTTTTAAGAGGTCTTTTTATTGGAAAACTAAGAAAATATCATTCATGTATCTTTTATACACAATAGGTATTCCACCATGTGACTTTCAATGAACTACATGAAAATTGATCCCAATATTGGAGCAAGGGGTGAACCCATTGCTACACCATCTTTCTGAAATGAAAAAAATCATTATAGAAGAGAAATGAAATACTTTTCATCAGCACATTGGAGACAGAAATCGTCATCTCCTAACACGGATTAGTGAACAGTCACAGTCGAGTAGATCGAGTCAGATTCTTGTTCAGTGTAAATGTTGCAAAGATAGAACTTTATCAATTTTAAAAGAAGAATCTTCAATTATATTTTCTATTAGAAGAATTTCGATTCACATTATCAGAGGTTGTAGTGTGAATGATTGCTAATAAAACACTATAACCTATTGATTAAAATCCAAAACGGGAAAAGTAAAACAACATCAAAATTAAATATCTTTAAATAAAATAAATATGATTAAACTTTAATATTATTTTTAAACACATTGTAACCATTTATATTACAAAAATTAAATAAATTATTAAAACAAAAACACAAAAATAATAATAAAACAAGATAAATTACAACACAAATAAAGTTGCTGAAGATAATCAAGGATAATCGAAACATCCAACGTTGAATTTTTAAAAAATTCTTTAACAAATATATATCTAAAAATTTCAAATTATTGTTCATTAGACTAAATATATATAACATACATATATGATCACTTGGAAAAACAGTGCGTTCAGAAATTAAATAAATTAATGGCGAAGCAATTTCTAAATGTTCTTCGATACCTAAATCCTTTAATTTAATTATTAATTTTAAATAATTATGGAGCTACTCACATATCCATTTACAACAATATTTCTGACAATTGATGACGCAGCAATGTCATTTGCTCTCAAATTTATTAAATTAATTGTATATTTAATTAGTGATCTAAATGTATCATTCGTGATTTGATGACATTCATTTTTTCCAATTAAATTACATATCTAAAATAAATTGAAATATTTAAGTGACAAACTTAAAATAAAAAAGAAAAAATCAAACTTAGAAAATATAGTTTAATTAAAATAAAACTAAATTCATTAAAATCAGTGTTTTTGTCTGAAGAAATTTATTCAAAAACAGAACCAAAGCTTATATAATTGGATAGATGTGTTACAGGAAGAGTACCGTTAACGAAATGATGTAAAAATTAAAAAAAACAAATGAAGACAAGAAAAAATAGTTTTCTGAATCTATAAACAATGATTTATTAAAAATGGTCAAAGACTTGTATTATTTGAGTGTAGTATAACCATATTTTAACATTAGCCCAGAAAGAGATAAAGATTTTATTTGTGTAATTTTTGACAATCTGAACTGATATACAATGCAGTAATGTTTATTGGACTGTATTTCTACTTTCAGTAAAAAACTCTCAGTCTTTTTTTAAATTGATTTCTCAGTATTTAAAATTAAATTCTCAGTATTTAGAAAAATCAATTTATTATGGTAAAAAAATGCGGCTCGCTGTTACATAGTATATATTACAATGTGTGGAATGTTAAAGTAGGATTGGTATATCTATTGGAACTTCGCCCTCTATGATAATTACAAAAATATTATGTCGAGGAAAGAATAATGCAAATAAGGTACTATTTAACCATTTCGTTACTAGTAACATATGTTTACGTTTTTGCATATATGGGTCAAGATACAGAGGAGTGTATATTTTCGATTGACGTTTTTACCGGGTTTTAAAATTTTTTTACTGTTTTTTTAAATACTGAGAATTCAATTTGTTAGAAGACAAAAGATATACACTAAAATATATTTTAATAAACTAAACTACAAACACACATACATCAGTTATATACTGAATAAAATGAGAGTCAAAGGTTAACTCTGTTCTCGACCCCGTAATAGTTATATAATACAAATTTAGAAATATTCTAAATTTGTTGATTGCACAATACTTTAATTAATTTAAATTTAATTTTATAATATCTCACATCCCCCTCGCTTTGAAAGGCTTCAACCACTCTATATTCCTCACCAATAATTTTCCGTTTTTATCTTGTAATTCATAGCTTCTATCGTGTCGTTTTTTATGAATTTTCATCGGCCCCTCGTAACGGTTATCATTTTATAACTTCTGTTTTCAACTTTTACTAGAACATGTTCTCCCACATTAAATTCTTTATTTCCTCGTTTACTATCATCATATGCAATTTTACTTTGATTTTGTCTAACAGTATTTAAAATATCTTCACGATTTATTTCTACCTCTTTATTACTATTCCATTGCCAATTTATCGGGAAACGGAATACGACTTCTGCTGGACTCATTCTGATTGACTTTTGTGTTGTGGTATTTAAAGAATATTCAACTTCTGGTAATTCGACCCAAGTTTTTCCATTGTAAAAAAACCGAACTATTCAAACACTAGATACACGAAAGCAAATTCTTGTCGTAAGTAGTATGATAATATTCTGATTCTTTTTTATCAATAAATGTACGAAAAGAAAATAAAAATGACGCAGTTAGTAAATAACTCAGTATATTATAAATACAGTTTAACGATAATAATTAACTTACAAATAAAATATTAACCTCCAACCAAAATATATCGTTCACAAATAAACTTCGTCAACCGATTTATATAGACAAATATCGTCGACAAATTATTAGTAGTAACCGATAATGATGCATCACAACAGGTAAATTGGATTGTCTGATAAATAGTTAAATAGATAAATAGCCTGATAAATTGTCAGATAATTAGGTGGGTAAATTGGCAGGTAAATTATCATACAATTTGTAATAATTAATTCATAATTCTGATTGTCATGCAATCTTTAATTATTTAATCAATTTCAATTCGAATTCAAATTCGAATTGAAATTGTATAAATAATTTTAATGAATTGATAATGTAAAAATAAAATAAAATTCTGTCTTTCAATCTTTATTTCTTTTCTTTTTGTCTTTCAATCTTTATTTCTTTGATTAATTTCTCTTTCGTTCGTAAATTAATTTTCTTGTGATAATGATATTTTATCTGCTTCAATTTTTGTGGACTAATTAACTTTTTCTTTCGGGGTTTTTCGATATTGTCTCTTTCCCGATAAACACGTAAATAAAACGATATAAAAAATATATACACATAACACTAATAATCTACTCCATATAAAATAAAAAATATAATCACTGTGGTTAATACATCGACACATCTGCAAGGCAACAACGAACGTGAAGACACATACAAAAAAGATAAATGACAAAAGCGAACAAGCACACCCAAAAGAAATAAAGAGAAAGAAGTACACACCTGTAGAAACATCGGGCACAGTGCGTTTGCTAAAATGAGGTATTACATCCATTTTTATCTTTTAAAGAAGAAGATATAAAATCTCGAATTGCCCTAAATTGTCTTTCGATTAGACCTTTAGTGTTGTGATGATATGGGCTCGAATATTGTACTTGAATTTTATAACGTTCTGCTAGCTCCATTATATCTTTGGATTAGAACGATTTTCCACAATCTAAATACAGTACTCGAGGTGCACCATATTTTAATATCCATCGATTCAAATGTATATCAGTATTTGTCTTTTCATCTTGTTTGGCCACAGTATTTAAAGATATATATCGACTAAATTGATCTATGATAGCTAAAATATACTTTTTTCCTTGAAATGTCTGTTTAAATGGTCCACAAAAAATCGAGAAATATTGACTCAAATGGAAAGTTAGTGCTTTGTTTAATTACAGTTTCTTTTGATCTCGTAGTCATTACTTTACGTTTTTGACAAGCCTCACAAGATTCTACAATTTGTTTTTAAATTCATATATTTTCATCATATCAAAATTAAGTTTAATATAATCATAACCTTTTAAATCCAGCATGGCATAATAATTTATGGGTTTCAATAACGAACTGACTCCGTTTGTTATATGGTATCCATATTTTACCCTTATTTGTGAGAATAACATCGTTTTCCATCCGAAAATTTGTCGTATTTTGTTTCTCCACATCTTCTTTGATTTTTTCGATTTCTTCATCATTTCGTTGCCATTTCTAACCATTGGATTCTGTCATCAGAGCTAATATTTTAGTGTTTAACTTACCTTTTTGTGCTTCTTCATGATTCATTTTACATTGTAAGCAATTTTCATATTTGCTACGTGATAAAGAATCTGCATAGTTATGATTGACTCCTTTTCTGTACTGCATATTGATGTCCAAGCTGGTTAAACAATTGATCCATGTTTGGAATTTAGATGTAATCGGTTTTTTTTGTTGTCAGCATGAATGTTATTGCTTTATGATCCGTCCTAATAGTAAATCTCTTACCGTATAAATAATGCTTGAAATGTTGAGTAAAATAGTAAATAGCCAATAACTTTCCTAGTAACACAGTATCCTATCTCATGTTTACTCATTGAATGTGAACTATAGGCAATTACTCTTTCATTTCCATAAACATTTTCTTGTAATAGAACAGCTACAATTGAATCAAAACTTGTATCAGTATCTAAGATAAATTCCTTCTCAAAATTCGGATAAGCTAGGACTGGTTTTTTTAATAAAGCTTCTTTCATTTTCAAAAAACGCATCATTGCATGTTTCTGTCCATATCAGTTTGTCCTTGTTGAGCCCGCATAAAATTTCTAAATTCTTTGAATATTTAGAATAATCCTTAATAAACTTACGATAATAATTACATAATCCCAGAAAAATTCTTAAATTTTTTAAACATTTCAGTTTTTCATAATTAATTATTGATTCAATCTTACTTTTATCTACCTTTATACCTTTTGAGCTTATAATATGTCCAAGAAATTTTGTTTCTTCTTTAATAAAATGACATTTTTCTGGATATATTCTTAATCCCGTATTTTCTATTTTCTGAAAAATTTATCTAAACGTTGAAAATGTTCCTCCAAAGTTTTTGAAAAAATCAAAATATCGTCTAAATAAACAATTGTCTCCTACCAATGCATATCATCAAGAACTATTGTCATTAGTTTTTGGAACGTCATGGAAGCTGCTGGAATTCCAAAAGGCATCCGATTGAAACAGAATTGAACGGTTTTTGTTGAGAATGCCGTCTTTTCTTGTGACTCTTCATCCAATTTCACTTGATAATAAGCATTACCTAAATCAATGGTACTGAAATACCGAGATCCATTTAGAATATCCAACATTTCTTCTATATGAGGCATTGGAAAGGCCGGTCTTTCAGTTATCTTATTAAGTTGCCTAAAATCTAAACATAATCTTATGTCTTTCTTTTCCTTTTTCCAGACACAAACCATTGGTGTGTTCCATGGAGAGTTGCATTTTCAAATTATTCCATTACTCTCTAAATTTCTTATGGCCTCATCATTTTTATCCTCTAAATTTATGGGCTGATGTCTCGGTTTGATATTTTTAGGTCTTCCATTAATATCCTGTGTTTCATAATATTTGTACATCCTATATCCCATTGATGTCCCATGAAAACATTTTTGTGCTTCTGCATTACTTTATAACTCCGATTTTGAATCAATATTAAAATGTTTTATCGCCTTATCAAACCTTTCAAGTTCAGTAACTTGTTTCCCAAATTTCGCATCTATGTTGCAAATATAATTATTTTGAATATTTTCGAAGTCATCAACTTTACAATTATTTAAATTCTCTTCTAAAATTAACTTGAAGTTAAATTTATTTAATAAATTCATTGCTGCAATTATTTTTGGCGTAACTTTATCAGCAATATAAAATTCTATGCCTTCATTATGACAATCAATTTTAACATTAATAACTACTTAATAATTACTACTAAATTTTCAACGAACTATCGTTTGCACAATATATTTTATCTTCTGAACCCGTTACATTCACGTTCTTTAATCTATCAATCAAACTCATATCTATCACACTTATACGGGCGTCTGTATCTAAAAGACAATATGCAAAAATTTCGTTAATCCTAATCTTAATGCTAGGCCTACCATTCATAATCTTATACGTGATTTTCACCTTATCGTTGGGGCATGAGATATTACTATTAACATTTTTTGATTTCATTTAACGAATAAATTTTAAAATCATTATTTAAATAAAAATTATCATCATAAAAAATTTTACACTCATTCGAAATAGAATTACTTTTAACATTTTTATTTGTAGTAATTTTATTTCGTTTATTTTCAATACATACATTTTTACATTTATTATTTTTATTATCACTATTTTTACTAAGATAATTATGAATACTAGATTTATTAAAATTTAAAATATTACACTTTTTATAAAATAAACTATTTACATACGGATCGAGAACAAAATTACCTCCATTTAGTGGATGGCTCCAATCACCTCTCCTGCAGATGGAGCCCGATCTTTTGGATAATCATCATCAATTTCATCATCATAATCTCCACGTTCTATTAGTCACATCTCTGAATTGATTGCAGCCACATTGTCACTTCTTCTTTGTTTGAAATTGTTAAATCTAAAATTACCACTGACCTTGTTTTTTCTCAAAACACTGGTAACTGAAATGTCCTTGCTTCTTGCACGTTGAACAACATATGTTTCAGCAGTTTCTTCTGATATGGCCTTCTTCTTTGCACGCATAGCATTGGATTTTCCGAATTTGGTTGCAGTTTCTGTAGGAATGTCCTTTTTTGCAGTTGAAGCATTTGATTTCTTCTTTCTGATTCCACAACTTTGAATTGGTATAATATTTTCTCTGATTTGAAGTGATTCTCGAGAAGTTATTTGTCGGTATATTCTGAAAGTTTCTTTTCTTTTTCACCATTTGAGCAAAAGTTTCTTTTCGATTGATTACTGCTACTTCGTTGTCTTCTAGAACATATTCCATTTTCTTGACAATACTTTTGATGTCTTCAATTTTCGTCGCGTTCCGTGTTTTTTTAATTCTTTCTTTGTTTCAACATTTTTCACACAATGAACCATGAAATAGGACA
Organism: Girardia tigrina; assembly: GCA_001938485.1. Classification (NCBI taxonomy): domain Eukaryota; kingdom Metazoa; phylum Platyhelminthes; order Tricladida; family Dugesiidae; genus Girardia; species Girardia tigrina. The sequence goes on from MQRK01172923.1 coordinate 36,958, forward strand.
TTAATTCCTATTTATTCCATTTGTGAGACAACAGTTTGTCCACCATTGTATCAATCATCTGAAAAAACAGTGCAGCTGGATCACTTCCTTTTTCATAATTGTATATATTCTTGAAGTCCTGGATCAATTAAGATGGTTTATCGAAAGCCGCTTTCAACCGCTCATCGAATTTGGTGATCTTCGGATCCACAGCTTCATAAATTGAAATTAGATCGTTGGCCAACAGTCCTTTTACGAATACATTTTGGACGTCTCCTTCAATTTTGGAAATCTCGAAGAATCTATTAAAGTCGGTAATAAATTCGTTGATATCTTGTTGTCCATTGAACGCTTCCGGAATCATGTGATTGGGGAAATTTGCGTAGGTCACCATGTTAGAAGACAAAAGATCTGCACTAAAATATATTTTAATAAACTAAACTACAAACACACATACATCAGTTATATACTGAATAAAAGGAGAGTCAAAGGTTAACTCTGTTCTCGACCCCGTAATAGTTATATAATACAAATTTAGAAATATTCTAAATATGTTGATTACGCAATATTTTAATTAATTTAAATTTAATTTTATAATATCTCACACAATTTAACTAGTAAATCAAAAAATTAAATTTTTTATATCCATTCTTTATGCAAACAAACTCTACTTTGCCAACAAAGTTTTTAAAATTTAAAAATTTAAGATTTAAAAAATTTTAATTAAAAAATAATAAAAATCTATATAAACTACTTATAATTTATAAATCTTGCAATTAATATAGTTCGGGAACTCCGAATTTTTCGTTTTTTCCCATTTTGGGATCTTAAAAAGTTTTTTTCGATCAAATTTTTACATAATCATTTATTGTCATCGAGAATGAGTAAGTGTTCAAAGTTTGAAGAAAATTGATTGAGTAGAAGGCCTTCAAAAAAGCTTTCTAAATTCCATATATATATATATATA